>JAJOOO010005788.1:0-20342 GCA_029582685.1 Solanum piurae
TTTTTATTTTTTTGGTACTTAGTTGCTAAGTTAAGACTCTTTTTATACACTTGTGAGGTGTGACGTGGAATTAACACGTGTTATTTATGTGGTATCACATGAAACAGCAAGGTTGATGTGGTGTGGGACTTTTTAATTAGGTGGCTTTGTTTTTTGGAAAAAAATGGCATAATAATATTTTTTATTTTTTCCCCAGTTTTTTGGCAAAATTGTTTCAACCAAATGTCATTAAAAAAAAGAGAAGTATTTTATTTTATTTTTGCAAAAAATGGAAAATTACATCTTCAAATAGTAAGTCAAAAAATTCTAAAAGTAAAAATAAAAAGGTTTGGAGAAAAATTCCAACAATTTGAAAAGACAAAAGGAGGGGAAATTTCGTCTAGCATTTAAATTTGCGAAAAATAGTGAGATTTTACTTGATTACGTAGCAATATTTTAGCTCCAAAATAGAGTGGAAAACACAATATGAATACATTATAAGTGTATAAGTGTGTATATAATATTTATGTAGCGCAATATATTATATCCCTGCACAAAATAATAGTAAAATACCTTGTATTTATTTGCTTAATAAGTGTATCTACATATGATATACAATATGTCATTGTCTATGCTAATTGTATTTGCTTGCTTAATAAGTATATCCACACATCTAATTGTACTCACCCGCTTAGTAAGTATATCCACACATCTAATTGTATCATTGTGTATCTGCACATGATATACATTATATATGTCTAATTGTATTCACCCTCTTAATAAGTATATCCCCACATTTAGTTGTATCCTTGTGTATCTGCACATGATATACATTATATATGTCTAATTGTATTCACCTGCTTAATAAGTATATCCACACATCTAATTGTATCCTTGTGTCTGCACATGATATACATTATCTATGTCTAATTGTATTCACTCGCTTAATAAGTATATCCACACATCTAGTTGTATTCTTGCGTATCTGTTGTAAAACTCTAAACAATCGATGTATCATTAAAAAGGAACAATAACTTTTTTCGCAAAAATTGTAAATTTCTTTGCAAATTGTAAGTCAAAAATTCTCAAAAAAGAATAAAAAGTTTTGGAAAATAGTTTCAACAATTTGAAAAGAGAAAAAAGACGTCTTTTGGGCTATGGTTAATGGGCCCACTAGTTTGGACCTAGACCCGTTTGATCTCTGGGCTTGTTCACCTCTTCAACACCGATGACCATATACATGGGGTTTTTATTCATTACGGGTCATCTGTCTCTACGTGATAAGGAATAATAATCTCGAGATAATTAATTTCATATTCAATTCATGTTGTAACTTTATTTATTTCATCTTTCATACAAAATCGACTTATAGTAAACACTAAGTACATAAGTTAAATTTGATTAACAAATGTTATGTTTTGCTAAGTTATTTTGTTATTGAAGGATCTCGCGCTAAGTTATTTTCAAGTCTACTTTTACTATCCTATTTTTATTTTATTTTAGTTTAAATATTAATCCACTTATGACCAAAAAGACCGAATAAGAATTTTGCTGAATATAATAATTATCTTAGACGATTTTCACGTCAAAATGAAAAAAGGAAAATGTTGAGTCTTATAATACATACACAAATTCATATAATACCCATGACGTAATTTAAAAGACATATTATCGTTGCAAAGAAGAAGAAGTCTCAAATTAATTTCATTAAATAAGTCATAAATAGAACATGGCATATCTTACAATATCATTGGTGGGTGAGGGGTGGGGGACTATCTATTGTCTTTATTATATTACCAAGTCAAATAGTCAATGCCTTGGAAAACTATTTTATCGAATATTCAATCTAATTAAATAGAAACTGAATATATTATGGGATTTTTTTATCTTCAATTTTCTTTTCTTTATACTTTCAAAAACCTGCAAAATCTGATGACCCCTCACCTCTATTTAATTTTCAGTGGTATTCGAGTCAGATTGTATCACGTGATATTCAAATCATATTGTAAATATACTTTAATTGTTTCACTTAATATCAAGATGTAACGAACATGAACATATTTTAATTTAATTTATCGATAGTTTAGTTCGCTTTGTTGAAGTGAAATTCAAAATATTTATCATGTAAATTTTAAATTAATTAGGTCATGCAATGAAAAATTAGGAAGGAAACTTTGAATCAATGGTAAAGTTATGTTACCGTTGTAGGACCTACATATAGTTCATGAGTTCAATTCGTGTAATCAGTCATTAATGTTTGTGTCAGAATAAACGGCTAACATCGCCACCCTTTCGGAGTGAGACCGGTCCATGATAATGCATATATTGGGTCCCAAATGGTCCTTTTATGCAATGAAAAGTTGGCAAACCTTGAAATGTTTTCTCATTGAATGAGGAAATAGACAGGCCATTTGACTTTAATATAAGATGATCTTAAATCACGATTGATCGACTTTTATACCAACAAAAAAAAAACTCAATCTAGTTAGTATAACTCTCTTTTAAAAAATAAATTTACGCTATATATACTATCTACTCAATCTAGTTAGTGTAACTCTCTTTTAAAAAACAAATTTACACTATGCTATCTATTAATAGAATAATCCGACGATTATTCCATACATAGAGAGTGAGAGAAAAAATCAAGTTGCGAATATAGACAGATCCACCTTAAGCGAAAAGAGGTCTGACGTACATTTATTTTGAAAAATTATGTGATATATAAAGATTAAATGAGTAGTTATTATGAATATGATTTAATTTTGCAAATGCACTAGTCAAACACGATTGTACCTTAGGGCTACACACACTTAATTTTTTTTTTACATATATATATATAGTTTTTCTTTTTTCCAAAAAAAGAAAGAAAAAAGAGGAATTAAGAAAATCCAAATATAGTTTGCTTCTAGAAACCCATCATTTGTTTTAAATGATTTTATTTTTATTTTTTGTGCATACACTATGTGTGGGAATGATTTGGCAACTCAAGCAATAACATAATGAAGGCAATTATTTAATATTGATCGAATCAAAATATGATTTAATCCAATATAGTAAGGTACTCAACCCTATGGAATTGCGAATATGAAATTCATAAACGTTATATTATTCATAATTAGTTTGATATAAATACTTAATATACTTACATTTTTACCTTGTTCATTAATATATATATATATTACAGGACAGATAATATTATAATTATTCAATATTCAATACCTACGCTTAAAAAATGAATACTAAAGTCATTAATTGATTTTAATAAAAGTAGTTGAGAGTTTAAGAAGGCCTCCAAAGAAGATACTTTACTATTGAATGCTCCTAGTCTACAAGTTGTTCATAGTAGTTAATTTTTCTTTATTAAAAAACTAGGTAAATTACAAGTTTAATATTTTCTTTATTAAAAAGCAATATAGATTCTAATACAAACATCAATAGTTACTCCAAAACTCTTTTTTAAAGATAATAAAAGCTCAATAAGTGTGATCTCTACGATGACTTCTACCTGTTTCCAAATCAGATGTTATATAAAAAGTATATTTAAAATATATTTATAGGTAGAAGATGCGTCTTATCTGATGAAATACGGAAGAATTGAAATTTTAGATCAATCCAAAAACAAATAGGAAGAATCCAAGGTCTTGGGGTTAGCGATCTGCCAACCACATTTAATTAAGGGAAAATGGCTTGATATACCCCTCGTTATGAAAGTGATTCATATATACTCTTATTGTTATACAAGTGACTCATATATACACGTTTTCTCTAAATAGGGACAGATGGAATATGAAGTAGAGGAAGGGATATCTTATATTTATTACTATTTTTTTATAAATAAACGTTAAATAAGCTAAAATGATACTTATTTATTTTTGATAGAGAGGTAAGGAAGTACTCATTGTTTGGTCTTGTGACTATAAACAAGTACACCAAACAACTCTTTAATGTCACATTTCTTGTTTGGTCTTGTGAATTTAAGTCTGCAACTGTCACAAAAACCCATACTACTATATTAATGTGTTGCATTTATCGCCATTTTTTATAGTACTATTTTGTTGCTTAGCAAATATTACTATATTTAGGCGGATTCTCCAAATCCCATGTGCAATTAAAATCATAAAAGAATTTTTTTTTATAACTTTGTTATTTACTCCATTTCTTGGATCTCTCTATGACTTGTCTTTTTCTAATTTCCTATATATCTACCAACATGTTATGTTGAATTAAAAGGAAAAAAAACAAGAAGATTTAGTTTTTTTGTGTTTGAGAAAATGAGTAGTATTACTTATTCTAATTTGATATTGAAGAAGAGAGAATCAAGAATCAATGGTGGATCTCATTTACAATATAATGGACTTAGAGCTATTGAAACTGTGAAATTGACAGCAAACTCTGCTTCTTGTAAGCCAAAAGGTATTATATGATATTCTTGATTTTTTTTTTATGATATATTAGTAGACAGAAGAGACAGATTCAAGATTTGAAGTTACGAGTTTGGAAATGAGTGTGATGTTAGTGTGTTAAATGTACATTTTAAGTTTTTTTTTTAGATGTATGTATAGTTCAAGTTGAATACCACCTTGTTAGTGAAAGTTTGATTCTTCACCTTATAAAAATGGAGTATGATATTGCCTAACACTGGAGAAAATGTGTATCGGAAACAACGTCTCTACCTTAGACAAAGTAGGGGGTAAGATCTGTGTACACTCAATCCTCCACAAACCCTTCTTGTGGGATCATACTAAATATGTTGTTGTTGTTAATGATGTTTCTTTGAATATACTGCTGGATCTTTTAGTGATTTACTGTTTCTGAATACACTGTGTGGGACTTGTCACGTGTTCGAGCTGTGGAATCAGCCACTGATGCTTGTATCAGAATAGGGTGTCTACATTGCACCCCTTGGAGTGAGGCACTTCACCGATCCCTGCGTGAACGTGGGATCCTTCACCCCTTTAGTTTTACTGATGATATCTTTCCCTTGCATTTGTATTTTCCAGTCTATTAACTTTCGTTCTGATAAGTGGTTGAAGAAAGTTTCCCTTATATACTTAGTATTCAATTAAAGAGAAAATGGACATGGAACTTGTAGATATTAATGTTAGAATATAGTATAAAGAATTGTAGAAAGCACAATAGTTCATGAACGATACCAAGAAAAATATTATACTAAAAGTATTTGTATATAATCTGGACAGATACTATGGGAGGTGGGAGTGGAGTAGCGGTGTGAGGAGGTGGGGATGGGGCAACGGGTGTGGGGTGGGGTGAAGATGAGGTGTGTTGGAGGGTGGGGAGGACACAACAGTGTAGAACGTCACTTGTGAAACTTGTTTCCTCTACTTCTACTTGTCGAACACACCCTTTGTGTTGATGTTGAGATTTTTCTATTATCATAGTGTTGTGCTTCTTACTTCTTAACATTGTAGCAATGTTTAGTTTGTTCCAATGTTCTGTGATATTATCGCGAATGATTCTAATCCACTGAGATGTTTTATCATAGCTGTAAAATGGGGAAGAATCAGAGCTATGGCTTCTCCAGCTGTTTCAGCTCCCAAAAGAGAGACGGACCCGAAGAAAAGGGTTGTCATAACCGGAATGGGACTTGTTTCAGTCTTTGGAAGTGATATCGACAATTTTTACAACAAACTTCTTGAAGGACAGAGTGGAATCAGTTTAATAGACTCTTTTGATGCCTCAAATTTCTCAGTTAGGTTCGCGGGACAGATTCGTGATTTCTCTTCCGAAGGTTACATAGATGGAAAGAATGATCGTCGTTTAGATAACTGCTGGAGATACTGTCTCGTTGCTGGAAAGAGAGCCCTTGAAGATGCTAACCTTGGCCAACAAGTTCTTGAAACTGTGAGTTTATTTATTGGTAGTAAGAAACATTTGAGCTGTAAAAGCATAAAATGTGACTTGAATTTGTGTGTTGCAGATGGACAAAACGAGGATCGGTGTCTTGGTTGGGTCGGGGATAGGAGGTGTAAAGGTTTTCAGTGACGGGGTGGAAGCGTTGTTGCAAAGAGGATACAAGAAAATGAGTCCATTTTTCATTCCTTACTCAATCACCAACATGGGATCAGCATTGTTGGCTATAGAAACCGGACTAATGGGACCTAATTACTCTATTTCAACGGCTTGTGCAACTGCGAATCACAGCTTTTGCGCAGCAGCAAATCATATTAGAAGGGGTGATGCAGATATTATGGTAGCAGGTGGAACGGAAGCTTGTGTTACAGCTACTGGTGTTGGTGGCTTCATAGCTTGTCGGGCCTTGTCTCACAGAAATGATGATTATCAAAAGGCTTCAAGGCCATGGGACACGAATCGTGATGGATTTGTCGTTGGTGAAGGCTCTGGTATCCTGGTATACAGATCAATTCGACTTCTTTTTCTATTGCTTTGACTCTTATCTTGTCACGTTTGTTCAAAATCATCGGTTAGTGACTTGATTGAGTTATTTCCACACAAACAGGTCATGGAAAGTTTGGAGCACGCATTGAAAAGAGGTGCTAATATCATCGCAGAGTACTTGGGAGGAGCAGCTACTTGTGATGCTCATCACATGACCGATCCTCGCCCTGATGGACTTGGAGTTTCGTCTTGCATTACTAAGGGTTTGTTAGATGCCAGAATTTCTCCAGAAGAGGTAACACTGTTCGTTCATTTTCTGATCGAAAATGTCATAAACTAGTATAATACATATTGTTATATTAACTCTGAATAGGTGAACTATATAAATGCTCATGCAACATCAACTCTTGCTGGAGATTTGGCTGAGGTCAATGCCATCAAGAAGGTCTTCAAAGATACCTCGGAAATCAAAATGAACGGGACAAAGGTGAAAACAACGTTTATTTTCCTTACGATGACTAACTACATAACTATCATATAAATGTTAGTCTATTCAACCAATAGACTCGAAATTCATTTCAGACTAGAACGAAAAGAAACAATCTGTTCTTCTTACAAGACTGTCGTTAGCTTGTTTAAACGTTATTCTGCTGTTATTTGAAGCTCATTTGATTTGTATATTTGAATGGCAACGAGTACTTAGGTACTGAATCAAGTTATGTTTGTTGTTGTTACTTATTAGTCGATGATCGGTCATGGACTTGGGGCTGCTGGTGGAATTGAAGCCATTGCAACCATCAAGGCAATCAAAACAGGATGGCTTCATCCAACCATCAATCAATATGTACTACTCACTAACTTCTCTGTTCTGATTCTCCGATATCTCAACTGTTCTTTAACCATTTCGAGACTTATTTCACTCTTTTTCGTGTGCAGGAATTAGAACCCCAGGTCACGATTGACACCGTTCCAAATGTGAAGAAACAACATGAAGTGAATGTCGGTATGTCTGTTTATCCTGAATCCTAATGCACAGTTCTCACTTAACAAAGTTTGCTAATAGTACTTTCTCCGTTGCATGAGTATCTTTAGTTTATGACCACAAGATTCAAAAGTCTTATTTGCTTTCTTGAACTCTGTATCAAGTTAAAATCAGACAAACAAATTAAAGCAGAGGGAGTAGTAATAAAGTACCCATAAAACAGTGAAAGAATGAGAAGAAATAAAAGGCAAATCACTTCTAGACAGATAGAATGTTGCTCGAACTTTTCAAAAATTGCATTGTTGGAGGATCCGACAGAGAGTGTAACAACATATTTGGAGAGTCCGAGCAACATAGATAATCACAGTACCCTCATTTCATCTTTTTTTTGCAGGTATCTCTAACTCGTTCGGGTTCGGAGGACATAATTCAGTAGTTGTTTTTGCACCCTACAAGCTTTGAACAAAAGTTTAAGACAAACTGTTTGGAAAAGTTCTTAATTTTCTCAAATTTTATTCAAAATGTAAGGCTATGAAATATAGTTCAAATTTTAGATAAATTGTTGTTTTTTTTACCCACAGCAAATGTCAGATTGGTGAATAAGGAATTATTTCATCTTGTGAAAAATCACGTCTTTATCAATAAACTTCTCAATCATAATATCATTGATGAATTAGTCGACAAGAGAAGGTTGCTCGGATGGTAAACACCCTCTACTTTCAACCCTGAGGTAGTGAGTTAATCTGAGCATTCAACTCAAAATCTTCGGATACTTTTATATGTCTATGTGACATATATACGTTATACTAATAAAAGTATTATAACAATATTTATATTTGCGCGCCTAAACCATTCAACCATCTAGTTTACAAAATATGTATAAAATATATAGACTATGTATGCTTTATACTAAATATACATATATTATACATATCTATATACAACATAGACACTATATAGTGTATATTTCGATCATATTGATAAACTAGTCAGTCGAACGGTATATATATTATGGGCTGTGGGCTTATATCCTATTCTTACCGGACTGACCCATAAACAAATTGCGGGCTTGGGCTTTTATGGTTTCACTCATATTTATATTTATGTTCTTTAACTCAAAATATTTTCAAATAAATATTTTTTATTTGTTATATTATATTTAGCCACAATATAGCCAAAAAAATAGTTCTGTTAGGTATTGAAAAATTATTTAAAAAATAAATAAAATTAAAATTTAGTAAGAATCATACGGACTGGGTTATGACATACATTTTAGCTCATTCATTTCAATTTTAAGTAATTTTTAAACGGATCAATAACCTATTCGTTTACTTAGTATATTTTAATCCGCCTAAATGCAACCTAACTCAATCATTTTGCAGACTTGAACTCAAACTTAAATTAACAACAAAGAACCAATATTTTCTTTTTCTTTTTGTGGCCAGTGAATTAAACATTACATGGTTTATACGTCATCATCCCCTTTATAATTTGCACAAGTTGCTAGTAGCTAGCAATTTATTTAAACCAAAGCTTCAATTATCATGCCTTTTCACATACTATAAACTATAAAAATCATACATATTTATATAGTTATATTCAGTTGTTTCTCATCCAATATTCAATATTCATATTGTGTCCCAACTAATCTAAACTCGCGTCATACACAAAAAGCACTCACTATCAAAAAAAAAATCAAGATTCGAACTTTATATATCTAATTAACGGTGGAAGAATTCACTTAATCATGTTTCACTTTTTCAATTTATATGAAAAAAGTATATTTATATACTAGTAAAATATCAATCCACTTATCAATGTATTAGCCAAAAAGAAAAATTATCAATCCACTTATCAAACAAAAAGTATATGTGTTATGATTAGGCAAATGACATATCAATTATACTTTTGTAGAAAAATCCAAATATATAAGGTCCTTTCAAGCTCATCTACCACAAATTTTTCTTGAACAAGAGAACAAAACATTGGCTTAATGTTGCAATTACCTTGAGATTATTCTTAATCCTAATCATTTTTTAGTATTTAATGTTGATTAAAATAGGAAACATATTTACTTAAAATTCTCGCAAATAGAAAATTCTAATTGTCACTATTTTTGCCACTTCCAAATGTCCGGGAAAGTTTCCCCAATTTTGTTAAAATAAATTATTCCTTGTGCTCCATGAGTTAGTATATTTTTGTTAATCATCTAAGCTAATATTAATTTTAACCTTTGGTATGTTTGGTTGGAAGAATATTAACGTTTTTACTTATATTCAGATGTTTGATAATATATATATATATATAGACAATCGCTTATGGATGGCAGTGGGGTGGGTGAGGTGTTGACGTAGGATGGGAATAAGGTAGGGGTCAAGGCCGAGTGGAATGGTGGGATGGATAGTAGACATTCAACTTGGAATATCAATTATAGAACTTATTTTTCCAAAATGTTTACTGGGAAGTCAATTTTTAAAAAACTTATCTTCATAGAGAAAATATTTTTTCCACGACATTTTGACAATATATTCAAACAAGGAAAAGTATAGAAAATAGTTTCCCCTATACCTACCACACCATTAATATAAATTGGAATGATCTCATCAAGGACTATATGGGTCAAAAGGATAAATAGGTTTAAAATGTATTTAAAATTAATTTTAGTATTTTATTTATTAATCTCCTTTTAAGGAAGCTTCATTGAAGATCACAAGAAAGAAAAGCACAAGATCCAACTTCCAAATGATATTGTGGAATGCTTTAATTGTTGCCCCCATTGACCTAATTTGAGCACTAATCTTGATTCTACATGGAGAGTTTTTGTCCACTAATCATAGGATTCTAACATGGTTTTTTTACTATGATCCTTTGTTTCTTCTATCTTGTATACCATCTTTATACATTTTCTTCCACTCTAGTCTACAAGATTATAATATTAATCAATTTTCTTTCAAGACAACAACTAAAATCTTGAAAATAATTTGGGAGATATGTCCTTGAACTAAGAAGATGAGAATCATTCCAACTTTTGTCCTTCAATATAGATATGTCCTTCAATATAGATTCTGAACATCAGAAGAATTTTAGTAAAATTTGTTCATCTAAATACTATGGAATCTCTAGACATCTCCCATACTTTTGTGGAATCTTTGGGGATAGGTAGGGTAGGCCTAATTAATCCCTTTCCCTCCCTCTTCTCTACAAGTCTAAGTTAAGTCGATGATGTTGAACTTGATGACAAAAGAAGAAAAACTAAAATTATATTTTGAAAATTATCGATTGTCACGTAAACTTGTTCTCGAGTCAGGAATCTCATTGTTGATCAAGGAAGATCCAATTTATTGAAAATTGAGAAATCGATTGAATCGAATCCAATCTTTAATAAATAATAACAATACATTGGTGGCTAAGAAAATTCACTATCATAGGATATACTACAAAAATCAATTTAACATATGTTGTATATTGTAATAGATAAAGTAACATAGTTGAAGGACCCATAAGGAACATGTCACAAATCAAATTCTTAGTCAGGTTATAGGAATAAGTCCTTTTCAATCTTCCATTTATATAAAGATTGTAAAACAAATGTAAATATTTGAAAAGAAAAAAAAAACATAAATTTTTGGGGGTCCATTGGATCTATGATTTTGATGGGCCAAAAGTCCAAATCCATAACCAAAATAGAAGATTTTGATACTTAGAAGTTAGAGGAATTTTCGGAAATTTTATTTTATGGTCAAAATAAAGGTCAATGTTTTTTGGACACTAGAGACCAACATTCCACTAAATATATATTTACTTTTTTGCTTCATAAATTCTTGTCTAATCATCATTTTTGCTTATGTGGAAGCAACCTTTATAAGAGGGTTAAATTATCTACTTGGATTTAAATATTCATAATTTGCACCATGGATTCCTACTTCAATTATACATCTAAACTTCTTTTTATTATAACAATTCTCTGGTTAGAGTAATTCATATATATTGTTATAACACATTAAAGAAGTATTTTTTTATTAAGTTCTTTACTCACTTTCAAGCATAGTTTATATTCAAGATCTATGATTAGGGTATATAGGATTGCATCGATTTATCTACGCTCTTTGATGGTGCTTCTAAACTTCTTTGTTTATTAATTATAATATTTTGATATTTGTATCTTATTAGTTGGACTCTTATTCATATTACGTGGGACACATTAAAGAAGACACACTATTTAGCTAGAACTTTTCTTTTTATGACTTAAACAAGAGAGTTTTAGTTAATAGTCAAAGAATTTCGTCTATTTCACCACATCACTGATTATGCTACTAAACTAATGTATGTATTGAATAATTTTATGGTTATCAAAGGCTATAGCTTGTATGCCTTCCCGTGTTACCAACAATTTATTATAGTATAAGCTATTTTTAATTAAAAAAAGAATTAGCTTTTATTATTTAATTAATACTTTATGTTATCATCTCATTAAATTACCTAATTATGATAAATAAAGATCATTTAGTATAAATAATAGATCTAGATAACTTTTTTAACAATGAAATGGTATAAAAGGGGTGAGTGATAGTTCCTTTTCAAAATTTTAAAAAAAATTATTATTTAGATGTTTTCGGATAAGTTATATATTTAACACGTTATCAAATAATGATAATATAATTTTTTTTACGATCAATAAATTTTAACCTGTAATAAAATGTTTTTAACTTTTTTTACTAGATTTTCAAGAGACTTACATACAATTAGTTAAATAAGCAATCTAATTATATTTGGAAAAAATACCTTTTACACTATCAGTGCTAGAAATTAAAATTTTATATTATTAATTGTTGTTTGAATGTTGAAAAAAAAAAAGGAGAATGGCCTAACTTTCAATTCAAGTATGTGGGGACAGATTTTTTTTTTTTTTTATGAATAAATAAATTATATTTTTAGACTAAGGTATCTATGAAACACCAAACAAATTGGTCTCCACATGGGGGGGTCTATATTTAAAAATAATTTTTAGTTAAATCAATGATTAATCTTATCTTTTCAACAGCTAATCCTAGTTAACTTTGAATGAAGCAGACATTTTTTATCCAGTCCCTTACCTAATAAACAGTAAATTAAAGCAATTCCTCTATTTCTTAATAATTTCTAATCACATCATTAGTCCCATTAACTAATCCTCAACAGTTTTCTTAATTATACAGCAAGGTTTTCTGGGCTTGAAAAGATGTTTAAGAGACATAATTATACGATTTTAAATTTCACATGTCTGAAGTTTTACCTGTAAAAAATTAAAATTTATAGTGATCGTTAATTTCATTACAAGAATTGAAAAGTAATTGTTTGTGATTTTTTTTTGATGATGATCATAAATTTAAAATACAGACACTATTGATTCTGCGTAAAAAGTATAATGAGTCATATATCACATGCATAAAAAGATCAAACATGCACATTTTAATTAACTGAATTAAAATAGAACTTACACATAATAGAACAATTACAAAGTCTAATATCGGTTAAGTTTTTCTATATTAATTAAAGGTCCGAAATAAATAAGGATTTTCTTATATCAAATCCGATGCAACCTACTTATTCAAGGTAAATATTTGTATTAGGTGTTTATGCAAAAATAAAATAAAATAATAATTAAGCTTCACATTTAAACACTGTAGCAAAAATACATATCACTTAGCTATAGTTAAGTATAAAATCTGAATATGTAAACATGCGTCTTAACTATATTAATTTGATATAAATATTCAATACGGTAAATTTTTGTCCAACCTTCACTTTGGCCCCTTGTTATGGGAGTCCAGAGCCTAAAGGGCAAAAAAAATTGTCAAAAATTTCAAAAGGGCACATCACTTTTTTTTCTAACCAAATTTTCCTCTGACAAAATCGCTGCCCAAGCAGCGATTTCGTCTAAAAAAAAATAAAAATTTATTAAAAATCGCTGCCACAGCAGCGATTTTGTAAAAAAAAAAATTATTTTTCTTTTATTAAAATTCGCTACTTTTTTCTTTAAAAAAACTAAAACGGCAGATAAAAAAAAAAATTAACCAAAAGGGCTTCTGACAAAACAAAAATAAAAATCGTTGTTTATTTTCTCAAAAAAAAATAACTTTTTTTCTAGCAGCGATTTTGGTTAAGAATTTAAAAAAAAAGGTTTGTTTTTTAATTTAATATTCTTTTATTATTATTTATGATATATAATTCAATTTTTCTCAGGCTTCAACAATTTTATTGAGTATGTTGTCGTCTTGTTTATCATTTTTATATTATTAATAATTAATAATAGGCATGAAAATAATAGTACTCGGCATGAAAAACACTACCCCTGCAACGATGTGTAAGGAATAAAAAAAATTCTGACTTAAAATCACTGCCACAGCAAAAAAGATTTTTTTTTTTACAATGGCAGCGATTTTTACTAATTAAAAAAAAAATATTAACAAAATCGCTGCTGTGGCAGCGATTTTTAATAAAAAAAAAAGAAAATGTTTTTTTAGACGAAATCGCTGCTAGGGCAGCGATTTTTCTCATTTTGTCAGAGGAAAATCGCTGCGTCAGCAGTGATTTTGCCCTTTTGGTTAGAAAAAAAAGTAATGTGCCCTTTTGGAATTTTTGACAATTTTTTTTGCCCTTTAGGCTCCGGACTCCTTGTTATGGTGGTTAAACAATCAAAACCTTCTTACATCTTTTTTTTTCTCAAAGTTATATAAAAAATCTTCTTCTTTAGAAAAATAACCTATAAATCACTTTCAAAAATGGAAAAAAATTGCACTATATTTTATTAAAGAAGACAAGAATTCTCTAGTTAGAAAGATCAAACAAAACTTTTATTCCAATTTAAAATACACTTCTTTCTTGAAATTGACCCAACATATTTCTTGATAAAATAAAGTTTTTGATAGGCACGTATATTGACAAAGACCCAAAAGTATAAAACTAAATTAGGTATAAAAGATTTTTTAAGATATATTTGAGAAGTACCCTTTTCTCCTACATTTTTGTACTTCAAAGTGAAATCGTCATTGAGTATTTATTAATATACCTTCTATTTAAACTAAATAAAAGTAAATATAATACCTTTTTTTTATTTTTTACTATGGACCATGTTTTTCAAAATAAGTTTAAAAATTATTCTATGATAAATTATTGGTGGATGATTGGTTGTACATGTAATTTATAAATATGTAAAAATGTCGATAGTAAAATTAGAATGTATATGGTTATATATTTTTAAAATAATATTTGACTATCAATTTATAACAAATAATGTTATATTATATATTATCTATAACAATATTTCGCGACAACAATTAAAAGATATTTAGACAAACTACATTTAATATTGATACAAGCTCCTATTTTGACATGTCATTCTTTTCTACCATTTTTTATTGCTAGTAAGAGGAACTGTTTTTTATCTTTTCTAATAATGGTGACTTAATTGTGGTGAGTCAACTTTTTATAAAACACAAGTGGGCATTTAAAATTGTAAAACATTCATATTAAATTATAAAATCATCCGTACCCCATCTAAATTGGAGGGAAAAAAATAAAAAAATAAAGATGGGAATTAGGGGTGTGTATTCGGTTTTTCGGTTTGGATTTTTCGATTTTTAGTTTTGTAAAAGTGTAACCCAATTCGATCCAAAATAAATTTGGTTTGGTTTGGTTTTCCTCTATTCGGCTCGATTTTTTTCGATTTGATTATTCGGTTATAGATGTTCAAGCATGAAATATAAACGTAATCATCGTGAAAGGCAATAACCAAAAAGGGACAAGTGGTTAACTCCAACTTAATTCTAAACCTAAACATATATATATATATATAGAGAGAGAGAGAGAGATCATTCGATTTTTTCGATTTTTATTTTTTAAATCCAAAACCAAACCAAAAAAATAAACAAAGTAATTTATTAATCCAAAACCAATCCGAAAAACCAAAAAACCAATCCAAATAAAAATTAGATTTGATTTGATTTAGTTATTCGGTTTAACCCGAATAGTGCACACCCCTAATAGGAATATTACCTCTTCAGAAAAAGAATGGTCACTCTAATTAAAAAGAAAATTAAAAAGCCAAAAAATACAGATGTTATTCGTTAAAGTTAGGTATAATTAATTAAATTTTAATTGCTTAATTATGAATTAGCAGACACACGAATGCACATAAATAGAACACTATTGGTTTGTCCCCATATTCTTTGTCCTCTTTAATGTTAAAAAGAAAAAGAAAAAAAAAGTTGAAGCAAAGTTTTTAATTTATTTTTTTATATTATTAACATCCTAATCTAGGACTCCTATTTAATTAATTATGTTAATGTTGCTCATCACTAATTAGAGCCTAAAATAATTTTGCTGACAGAATGGGTGTTCTTTAGGCATCTCTACATTACTAAAAAAAGTAATTAATAGAGTTTTGATTTTTGTAATTAACTTGCATAATCCACATTTGATAATATCTTGGTAAAGAAATTAATTACTAAAAATCAAATAGCTTTGACTTCTATCAGGAACTGAATCATGATTTGAAGCTTATAAATTCAAAATTAATTATAAAAATATTTTAATGAAATTAACAGCTTGGATAGAGAATAACTTTTTACTATTTATATTATTAAAAATGACTGATGAATGTACATATTCAATTTCATGTCGCTATATATCTAACAAAATAAAAACTTTCATAAGAAAATGTTAGATAAAGATGCACCTAGACAGTGAAAGGTTACGTTATCACTTTGCAAGGCTTAAAGTTATTATAAATATTAGTAAATCATAGTGTAATATATCAGAAAAAATAATTTTTCAAAAAAATATTTATATATAATTATCAAAAATAGAATAAAAATGATGACACAAAAAAAGGGATGTTTGTGCAAATTAGCCATGAATATTATGCCATAGTACCCACCAACCCCATTCCTGTTTTGGCCCCCTTTTTTTCCCCTCACATGTTTTGGCAGAGGCAGAACAAATAGTACGTACGAACTCATAATTTTAAAAACACGATAATCATAATGATAAAAGAAATTTTAATTTTTTTTTATAAAATTTAAATTTTGTATTCGTCTCTGTATTTTAGACTCGATGGAAGAAGTTGGGACAGTGACATAGTACATCCCAGGTTACATATAGTACATTTTTTGTCTTCTTCAAGTACAATAAATCAATAATATATGGTATATATTTCAATATTGGATCATATTATTATAATTTACTGTATGCAAGGGAACACTACTGTTTCAGATGCCATCATTCCAAAGCCAAAACCTACTTGGGATATACATATGATTTTCGACTCGAATTATATATATATGTACTCGTAAATATATGTGATGGAATGATAGTAGGTATCTCGTATTTGAATGAAGCTGAAACAAAGGATATGTTGAAAACAAATATTTAAAAGTTGGAAGTTATATTTAAAAATGATTTTGACTTAAAAAGTAATTGAAGTATTGTGACTCGTGAGTACAAATTATTATTAGCCAAAAAGAAAACATTTTATCATTTTAGAGGTATAAAATCTGAGTCACGTGAATGTACGTAACTACGTATTCAATGTGTTTGTGTTCATTATCACAAATGAATAGTAAGTGAAAGAAGAAGAATATTAATTTAGATTGTGACGAAATGATTAGAATTTCTTTATCTTTAATCAAAAGATCACAAATTTTAATCTTGAAATAAACTTTTTTTTTTTGTTGGGAGCATCGCTATGAATAAACATTGTGTGAGTTTGAATTAGATAGATTCATCTCAATACAAATATTAGATACGAAATTAGAAACAAAAAAAGAAAGAAGATGAAGAAAATACAAAGATGTCATTGTTATTTTATTTATGTGTTATAATCACATGAATATATATTAATATATGTAGACATGAAAAAGATGTCAAAATAAGCATACACAAATATAATAGGTATATTCTTTGGGATAATATTCATTGAAACAATTATATAGGGACAGAGGTAGAGCTAGAAGGATAAATATCGGTTATCGAGTTCAAAATTGTAAATTCATAGTTCAAATTCTTATTCCATTTTTATTAAAGAGGTTATAAACTTATAATGCAACCTTAGGAGTCGTTTCACATTTGGTACAATAGATAAAGATCGATAATATCTCTTATTCCACCAACCAAATATACAATAATATAATTCCATATTTTATTTCCTAAGGGCTCGTTCAAGTTCGGTATAGTGGATAAATATAATAATCTCGTGATAAAATTTAAGATTAAGTTTATCCCATATTTGATGTGAAATATTAGCTTATTCGTAAACGACCATCCATATAGAAGACCCTACTTATTTGATCTCGTGTATCATACGATTCCTAATGTTACTATCTCATCCCGTGTATCGAACGACGTGGTATAATGGTACAATTTGAATCAGGAAATTAAAGGATATGATCAGACTGGCCATATTGGACTTGCAAATTGTGACTTATCATACGTACTATTATTACGACGCCGTTTTGTGCTAAAATGCAGCTCCCAATAGAAACAGGCCGGGTCGGGCCCATTTTAAAAAATGGTCCCAAAGTAAGCAGACACTGGAAAATGACTAACCTCACACATGGCCCACTAAAGATATTCAGATAATACATTGTACACAATTAGGACCATTTTACCCCTCTGAGATTTTCCGCTAAGCGTTTGTATTGGAGTTTGATTAATTTGAATTCACGTTGTAAAGATATTATTTTGAGAGTGAAGTGTGGTAGTATAAGACACATTTTCATTTTCAGGATTTGAATTCGGAATTTTCAATTAAGGATGAATGGATACGTACTATGAATTTTGTTGATTATCACAGTCGAGGAAGAATTTGGAATTTAAGCTTTATGAGTTCAATTTGTAAAGTCTTTAGTATTATATTTATTGTATCTTTTTAAAATTATGAATTTAAAAATATTGAGTTCAAATGATGTCGTAGACTCTAGTATCTCTTTTCTTATTTTTCACTCTATCGAGCATTGGCTTTGAATTGAGATGTACAAATTCATTAAAGAGTTACAAAAAGAGATATAAACATTATTTTTTAAATAAACTAAAAAATAAAACAGAAAAAAATTATATCTAATTATTATAAATAAAAATACAAAAAATATTTTAAACTAAAAAATAAAATAGAAAAAAATTATATATTATAATTATGAATAAAAATACAAAAATTATTTTAAAATTACTGAATTTTACCAAATTCATTGAGAATATAGTAATATTCATAATTATCGACCATATTTCAAAATTACTCAAACTCAACACCTTTAAATAAAAGATTTAAAAATACTTCCTTATTCATAATAGTTTATTATCTTATACTCACATTAAATTAAAGATTTGATTAATTTAAATTTCGATCGAGAATTTTATTTTGAATGATGAAAGATTCAAGATTCACCCATAAACAAATCACATCAAAAGTACTTGTAACAACAAACTTGAGATGGAAAAAAGAAAAAAGAAAGTTTGGCCAAAAAAAGAAAAAACAGTTCTCACGTGCTGAGGTGGCACCCACATAAATAGTAGTGGCTGAGACAGTAATTAAGACCTCACCTGCAGGTCAAAATACCACCACCCACAAACAAGCACAAAATAACCAATTATTTTTTATATTATTCGTATTAAAATTTTGATTAATTTTAATTTAAATAAAAATAAATTCTACAGAGAAAATATTTATCATTTCATCATAATAGTTAACGTACACAAAATATATTACTACTATATTGTTTGATAGGAAGGAAAACTACTAAATTGATATATCCTATGTTTCAATTTATACGATTAATTTTTTTGAGAGTCTTAAAAAAATGAAACGTTTCTATATTTTAAGACGATATATATAGCAATATAAAAAATGAGTAATTAGTTTATCTGGTATAATTGAGCCAACGCTGTTGCGTGTTGCGAAGCAGACAATTAGTAAGAAACGGTACACTCGATTACTTAACGCCGTTACTTTGCCCCTAACACTCCGTTTCTATTTTGGTAAAACGTTATTGTATGAGGGTTTATTAGAATCAATTTCTTTATTTAATAAGATAATGTTTGATTAATTTTTTAAGTCAATATAAGTTATGTAAATATAATTTAGAGCGAAGAGTATAGTTACAATTAGATTCATTTTAGAAGATTGTTAGCTTCATTTGTTATCTTCTTTTACGATATATTGTTTTTAGCTTCGTATTTTATATATCATCTAGTTATCTGACCTCGTCATCGTCCAAACACCTTCAAAAAATGATAAACTTCATTTGATGACCCCATAATCATCATTTGAATGATTAAAATATGATATATGTGGAGAGTTCGTGATGGACGATGCAGTAAGAAAATAGTAAATGCAGATAATTTGTGGTGGAATGACTAAGTCGAAAAATAATACATGTAAAGAATTTGAAATGCACAGACTTAATATTTATTGTCCTACGTGAATATGGTTTTCACCCGATTAAAATCAAATCACAATATAATTTTTCTAATCCGATCCAATATTACATCCGATCAGCAAATCTAATAAACTGAGAATGCACCAAAAATTAATTAATTTAGTGCTTAAAATGATCTAAAATAGTGTTTAATTTGTGCTCAAAATGGTGCTCAAATATTATAATTTATTGCTTCAATAGTTGTTGAAATGTAGCCAAAAAACATTTCACAGTGATTAATTTCTTGTTGCATTTTGTGTGCTTAATTGAGTTGGATGATTAGAAATGCAGCCTCACAATTACACTTTGAGTGATTAGAATAAGATAAATAAAAATTTAAAGATAATTTTTATAATCAATAAATTTCTCTGATTTTATCCTCTCTAGGAAATTCTATTTTTTCTATATATGTTGCAAATTCTCTATTTCCTTAAAATAGTTATATCCATGAGCTTGTTATCTCTTCAATTGCTTTTTTTGGTTGTGTTAATTTTTGTTATTTTACTCAACCAAATAATTAGTTTTTCTTTTTGATATTGCAACATCTTCATCTTGTTGAGGATCTATCAGAAATA
>JAJOOO010005789.1:0-34120 GCA_029582685.1 Solanum piurae
GTATTCATATATATATATATATATATATATATATATATATATACACATACATATACATACTTTGTTCCTCTAGTTTCATATACTCACACAGAAGTCATTTAAGTGGATTGTACATGACATGTGAAGTTATGATTTGTTGACTTATAGGGGACCAGGGCAGTGGAAGCAATCAGGTTTACTTACTTTAAAAAACTAAGCTTTAGCAAAGAGGCAACAAAGAATATGCAAAGGCTTAGGATATTAGACATACGGTGTTATCCTGATGCATGGACTTCCCAAAGAGATTCAAAAGATGGCTCCATTGAGTACCTGCCCAACAACTTGTGTTGGTTTGTGTGGCATTTCTATCCTTGGAAGTTATTGCCAGAAAATTTTAATTCCAGAAGGCTTGTTCATGTTGATCTCCGATGGAGTTCATTGCATTATTTATGGAATGAAACAAAGGTACCATTCTATTTGAGATACTTCCTATTTTTAATTGTCCTATAATTATAGATGATTCTTGTTTTTAAATGAAATAAGTTATTAATTCCATAAACTCAAACTAATGTATTTTACATTACTAGTTCTAATGTGCTTTGCACGTTTGTCCGCTATTACTATATAAAATTTGTATAGTGGATGAAAGAGTTATGGTGTTTTCGAAGCGAAAACACAAATTTAAACACAAGAAGTTAACTAAAATACATCCTCAAAAAGCAATTTCAAAAAGATGAAGACACTTAATCAATATATATCAAGGAGAATTGTTATTGCCTTTATATATTATAGATCTTGAAACAAAAAATATTCTAAACTTACTTTCACAATTATCTCCTATAAATTCAAAGTGTTTAAATAGAGAAATGCGGACAGAATAAAATAATAACTACAATCTACAGATATATAAAATCTTTCATTTCATTTCTTGTAATTTTCTCTTACCTTTTTCACGTTTCAGAGCGAGGCCATATATATATAATATATATATATATATATATATATATATATATATTAGAGGCATGTGATGCATCATAGAAATATAATGCCAATGGAGTTCGACCAATTCTATAAACTTATATAATCAAATTATATAGCTTTTTTTTCCCTATGTTTTAGTAACAATTATACATAAACTTAAAAAGAGTAAATTTTAAGAGACTCACAATTTTTTTAAATCCATGATACTGTTGTTAATACAAAATTGTTTAAATTAACATACTATCAAAAATGTTGCTAGTGTAATTGAAAAAATATAAGAATTTGTTATTGTAAAGATATTGTTGACCTTTTTGTTTGTAAATGTATAAAATGATTTGGAAAAATTGAGCAATTTCTTATAATGTATTCCCATTATTCATATAAAATAACGGTAGTTTCAAAGAATAATTTGTTCTTCTTAATTTTTTCTCTTTAAATGATGCATATGACCGGATAAAATCATAAGTACATGTTTTGTCTATATATCAATCTCTTGTTTGTAAGCATTATAAGAAGAAAAAAGAATTCACTTGGAATTATCGTAAGTAGGAAAAATTAAAGTCACTGTTATGAAGATAGCTACTTTAATCAGAAACGATTGAGGCAACCAAAATGTTCTGGGAGATTCAACATGATTAGTTTATCCTTAAAATAGTTAATAATAAATATAAATTTGAATTAATTAGTTTTATTATATTTATATCCAAAAGATAAAAGAAATGAAGAATACAAAAGTATAATAACCAATTACAAAGTATATTTGAAAATTCAAAAACATGGAGATATGAAAAATAAAAATTCACTTACAATTTGTATTTGCTGAACTTCCATCTTGTAACCATGCCAATATACATATTTCTCAACAAAAAGAAGATAAATATATATGAATAAAATTATTAAGAACACAAATATAAGAATTAGTAAGGATTCTTACAATTACAAATTTATAATAATTTTTTTTTTACAAATGGTGCATATTAATCTACAAAAAGCAAGATGATCACAAATTTGTAGAGCTGTCAAAATGGGATTGGCCCACTAGGCCGGTCCAACCCAACCCTTGAATCAAATGGGGTTGGGCTTAATTTTTTCAGCCCATTTAGGAACGAGGCTTTTTAGCCCAGCCTCATTTTGCCCGCTGGCCTCGTAGGCCCAACCTGCAAGCCTAAGAGGCTAGCCCGTGGGCTATGAATTTTAAAAATATTTATTATATATATTTTAAATAGTGTTTTACTTGTTAAGATTTTTTCAATAAATATTTTTAAAATATCAATATAAAATCAAGACTACATTTTTTACATATCTTTTACATTTTAGAGTCATTAGCCCACTAAATTTTCTTATTAGCCTAAGTCCATTACTCCATTATAACTATGAATCTTTAACCTCTTTTACTTTTGTTTTATGCCTAATTTTTCACTTCTCTTTTATTGTCTTGTTTATGAAAATAGTAATCATGTAATGTTTTTTGCTCGGATGAAACTTATGAATGTTGTATCTTGACTATTATATATTTGTTTTGTAAATCTTCACTGAAGTAAGTGTAATTCATCAACGTTCATATTCTTTCTAAGAGGAAAATGTTGTTCGTTTTTTGGTTGAAGAACCAACTCGTCCCAACCCGTGGCCCGCTTAGGGTTGGGTTGTGTTGCTATTTTATAGGCCCTTAATTAAAAGGGTCAGCCCGTCCCAAGCGATTTAACTCTATAGCCTGTTAGGGTTGGGTTGGGCTAGCCTATTTTGACAGCTCTACAAATTTGGATGAAAGAAGGGAATATGTTGCTGGTGAGTGTCTTTGATAGACTCTTCATTAGCCCCACTTATTATAAATTAAAATTAAAAGTTATTTTTTGACTCTTCATTATCCACATTTGGTATATTACCAAGAATAACTTCCTCAAGCATTTACTACACAAAACTAGTAGGCGTATTTAGTCCATTTTTTGATAACATTTGTTGAATTTAAGTTCATATTTTATTAGTTAGTAATGCAGTAATTAGAAGGGTATGTTCACTCTTTTTTGATTAAAAATTATATGAGTAGAAAAACGATGGGATAGAAAATTTAATATCCCAAGGAATTTGAACCATTGTGTCTAGATGCATGAATTTAAATAAAATTATTATTTAATATTAAATTAGTTATATACTAATATCTAATTTAGTTTAGGGATAAATTAAGGGCAGAATGGTAATTCAACTTTTTAGTTAGGAGCTTCCCACTTATAATAATATACTAGTTTTTTTACACGTGCTTTGCACGTGATTACCAATTCAGAAAATATATGTTATGGTAAATAGTATTGCTTATTTAAGTGAAGATTTGAATAGTTAACACAAAATAATATTGTAGATTATTCTGTGAATGTTCAATGTGGATCGTCATATATATTTCTTTTTCACGTGAACCTATGAAGATGGTGATTGAAAGTTTTATTAGTTAAATGCAATAATTGTATATATTTATTTCAATTTGATGAGGTTCAAGCATGTAATTAGTCGTATCTCACTAAAATTACCTTATAGACGACATTTGTTGTATATTCTTCTTGTAATCTAACAAGATGGGCTTTGCACGTGTATTCCACGTTAAACTGTTTAGATGTCATATGAATATGTGGAGAGAACAACTACATTTTATCTTTTAGAACTATTTTTTATATGTTAATTTGTAATTTATATACATATAGTTATTTGACTTTCCATAGTTAACTCAGAAAGGTTTCATTTTTTTAACAGGAAAAACTAAAAATTAAAATTAAAGAATATATTCTATCTGTGAAATCATATATATAATCACTTGTTCATCTTACACCCAACAAAGATAAAGTTCATATGCTTGTAACGATTTTTCAATTTATTCAACCAAGCATGATTTTTCAAAGCAAAAATAACAAAATCGTGTTATCACATATATTGAGGCGGTATAATAATATGAAAAATTATTCGTCAAATTTAATATAAGGAAAGATGAAAAATTGAAATAATTAATGTAATAAGAATGAAATTCATAATATTATAACTAACAATGTAAAAGAGTTTGAATACCGTTTGCAGTAATTAGTGATAACTAAGAGAATTTATAATGTTATAACTAAAGAATTAATGTGCAGTAGGTGAATTTCTAATAAATTTTATACTTGCATAAATAAATAGGACTTCTAATTAATGTTACTATTTTTTTATAGTTATTAAATTTTAATTTAGTGTAGGGACCAAATCTTAATGTTTATTCCATATTACTGAATATAAAAATTATTTTGTAAATGATAAATTTTAAATGATTCATGTATATTCACATATTTTTACATTTGTTGTGAGTTTTTTTTTTTAAAAAAATAACCTCGGAACATTTTAAAATAATATATTTTTGAAGTTTGAAGATCTTGTTAACTTGATGATACATTCGTGACATATATAATACTTTAATTTGAATACAAATACCTACCCAAATATAAATATATATTTTCATTAATGAGAATATTTATCTCATAAAAATTAGCTATTTAATAAATAATAAAAATTAATGTAATAAAAACATCAACTGCTACTATGACAAGTCATATGAACTTTTCTCTGTATAAATACTAAAATATTAAGAAATAGTAAATAAGTAAAACAAAAGGGCAATGTTTATATAGTAATAAATATTTTAAACCAAACATCATGACAATCTAAATCACATAAGTAGCATTGATGAATAAAGTCATTCTTTTGTCTTGAGCATAATAAAATAAGTCGTGAAAATTCTCCAAATTTTAAAAAAAAGATATTCAAAAGCATATATTTACATCACAAGAGAAACTGTTAATAAAAACAAATGAATTTAGACTACCTCATGCTAACTTCATATATTAGAACATTACATGTATATATTAAGAAAAAAGACAATTATTATATAATTAAAATTATTTTCCTCAAGTACTCGAGATTATGGAGTATAACCTCTTAGAATAGAACGATTTACTTCATTTGAATAGTGGTACACATATTCCGCTAAGCTTCGAATTCACTCAAAAATAATAAAACACAAAAATTTTAAAATGCAAGAAGAAGAAGAGTAGAAGATTAAAAAAAATTGTGGTTGAAAAATGAGAGAAAACTCCTCTATTTATAGTCAATAAATGGTGGTATGAAGAAGTGTTTTTTGTGTCTTATCTGAAAATTCATGACCTTTCTGAGAAGTCACAATCCTTTGGAAAAATCACAACTTATTGAAAAAGTCACAACTATTTGGAAAGTCACAACTCATCGAAAAATCACAACCCTTCGGAAAAAGTCACAACTTATTGAAAAAGTCACAACTATTTGGAAAGTCACAACTCATCAAAAAATCACAACCCTTTGGAATAAGTCATAACTTATCGCAAAAGTCACAACTCATTGAAAAAGTCACAACTCATTGAAAAATATTATAGTCACTTAACATTCAAGTTAGGAGTTCATGCTTTTAAGGTAATATATATATCTATATATATATATATAGAATATAGATAGATGATATGATATATGATGATTTTGGGTTGTTCTCATATTATAATTGCTACAGATAGTATATAGTAGAGGTTTTTAACCTCAGTGAATTGCATTTCCAACCTCTGCATCTAATTAAAGAAGAAACAAAGAGAAATATGTTGGCACAACTTTTCTACATCAACTTCCAGGGGGGAAAATGAGAAAAGATAATCAAGTATAGCGGAAATTTAAATGTGCACCAAATAAAACATGCTAAGATTAAGGTTTTCTTTTAGATATTTTACCTTTTATTTATAATAATAAAACATGATTTTTATCTAGTTTCTGAGCATGTAATTTCCATATAAACAATTTCTCATTTCACACGTTGAGTTATAATATAAACATATCGTTTACTACTTTTCATCATTCTTTATGTGTTTTGAATAGCTGCAGCAATTTCTGTCTCTACGAAGGATAGATCTAAGTGGCTCTAAAAGCCTGAAGAGAACACCAGATTTTGAGGGGATGCCAAATTTGGAGTATTTGAATCTACAGGAATGTAGGAGTTTTGAAGAAGTTCATCCTTCCCTCAAGTATTGCAAAAAGCTCATCCAGTTAAATTTGTTTAAGTGTGAAAGCCTTGAGAGGTTTCCATATGTTAATGTGGAATCTCTTGAATCTTTGAATCTAATTTACTGCTCTAGATTACAGAAATTTCCAGAAATCCTTGGAATAATGAAGCAGGGAACTGCCAGAAAGATTATGACGTCACGCTCTGGGATAAGGGAACTGCCATTATCTTTCTTTGACCACCAACCTCATCTTACAGAGCTACATTTGAATGGCATGACAAACCTTGCATCTCTTCCAAGAAACATTTGTAAGTCGAAAGGTTTGGTGACGCTAGATGTGTCATACTGCTCACAACTTGAAAGCTTGCCAGAAGAGATTGGTGATTTAAAAAACTTGGAGGTGCTTGATGCCAGATATACTCTAATCTCACATCCTCCGTCTTCCATCGTCCGGTTGAACAAGCTTAAATCATTGACTTTTCAAAAAAGAAAATCAGAAGATAGAGTGTACTTTGTGTTCCCTCTGGTGAATAAAGGGTTACTCTCATTGGAAGTACTGGATCTCAGCTACTGCAATATAATAAATGGAGGACTTCCGGAAGACATTGGATCCTTATCCTCTTTGAAAGAGTTGAATCTCTGTGGAAATAAATTTGAGCATTTGCCTCAAAGCATATCCGAACTTGGTGCTCTTGAATACTTGTACTTATCAGATTGCAAGAGACTTACACAGCTGCCAGAAGACATTGGATGTTTATCCTCTTTGAAAGAGTTGTATCTTAGTGGAAATAATGTTGAGCATTATCCTCAAAGCATATCCGAACTTGGTGCTCTTCGATGCTTGGACTTATCAGATTGAAAGAAGCTTACACAGCTGCCAGAATTTTCACAGCAAGTAGATACAATATATGCAGATTGGAGCAATGATTCATTTTGTAATTCGTTGTTTCAGAATATCTCATCATTGCAGCATGACATTTGTTCTTCACATTCCTTGTCACTAAGAGCGTTTGGGAGTTGGGTGAATGATATCCCAAGTTGGTTCGACTATCAGGGAATGGGCCCAAGTGTATCACTCGATTTGCCTAAGAATTGGTATGTAAGTGATAACTTCTTGGGATTTGCTGTATGTTATTCTGGCGAATATGATATTGATTGCATCACAGCTCATTTGATTCCCTTATCATGTGATGATGGGATGTCGTCTATGACCCAGGAATTTGCCTTATCCAACAATTCACAATATTCTTATGGATCGTATATTAAATTTTTGTTGGTACCTCTTGGTGGCTTATGGGATGCATCTAATGCAAATGGAAAAACACCAAATGACTATGGCATTATTAGTTTAGTTTTTCGAAAAGAGAAGAAAATTGGAGTTCGTTTGTTGTATAAAGATGAATCTGAGCTTTGCACTGGGATAAGGAAGAGCAGATATGAAGAAGAGGTCACTTGCTTCTCTTCTAAGAAACTCTTGCAGCTCTTTCCCACAAGCTCGGGATTATAGCTTAAATATAGGTTGATACCTCGTGAAATTGTGTTCTCTGTTTATATATAAATTATTTCTTCTCATTCTTTCTTCTATTGGCAATAGGTGATGTACGTATCAGTAATCAGCAACAAGTTTGGGGACACTGCCTATGAAGGGAACATGTACATACAATTTGGGTTGGCAAAAATTCATTCTTTTTATATTTCATTTCGAAATATAATCACATTTTCCATTTCCTGACAAATAGATAAATTGCAGATGGATGAAAGAAGCTTTCGAATCCAATAATTTCTCCCCAACCATCAAGTTCTACTGAAGTTGCCTAGTCTCCATTGATATCTACTGTAAAATGTTACATTCTTATTATATTTTATTAAGTGCAAGAAACACATTTGATTAATCATCTCTGAAATTGGAGTAACCTCCAAACGTGAGGGTTCCGTCTATGCTATAGCCGTTGTATGTAGGAATCTGACGAGGGCGGTAATTCTTGAGATCAATGCTACAATTCTCACATTTTCGACATGATCCTACCATACATCCAACACCTACTTTGTCTCCAACCTTAAATTTCTCCACCTTGCTTCCCACTTCAGTTACAACACCAACAACCTCATGCCTGCAATTATATTTACAATTAGTTACACTCACGAGTAGATAGAATCGACACAAATTCCGCTAATTTTTACTCCCTCTGTCCCAATTTATATGACTTACTTTCCTTTTTAGTCCATCCCAAGTAGAATGACACATTTAACTTTAAAATGTTCATTTTACCCTTAATGAAATGATTTATAGTCATACAAATTTATATTATTCATTTTAGGCCACTAGTTTTAGAAGTCTTTCTTTCTTTCTTAAACTCTGTGTCGAGTCAAACTAACTGTTATAAAATGGGACAGCGGGAGTAACATGTCCCAACAACTCAGGATTTACTGAGGTATCAAGAGCTCAAAATGGCCAATTATAGAGTAAGAACCAAATCAGGATTGCTTTCAAATCCAAAATATAATGTGAAAAACTGAAAAGGTACAATGAACAGGAAAACTAGCTAGTAAATGTTGTAACAACTAGAAATAGACATTTGATAGAGAAGGATGATCCAATATATGAAGTGTCTACACTACCTGATGAAGAAGCTGTTCAATTATTCAATCAACATGCTTTCAGAAAAGAAATTCCAGATGAACGTTTTATGAAGTTCTCATTGGAGCTAGTAAATCATGCTAAAGGCCTTCCTTTAGCTCTCAAGGTGTGGGGTTCTTTGTTGCATAAGAAAGACCTAACTCAGTGGAGAAGAACTATAGACCAAATAAAGAAAAACACTAATTCAGAAATTGTTGAAAAACTCAAAATAAGTTATGATGGGTTGGAACGTGAAGAAAAAGAGATATTTCTAGATATCGCATGTTTCTTCCGTGGATTTGAAAGAAAAGAAGTCATGCAAATCCTTGAGTGCTGTGATTTTGGAGCTGAATGCGGATTGGATGTCCTAATTGACAAATCTCTTGTGTTCATCTCCAAATATGATGTGATTGAAATGCATGACTTGATTCAAGATATGGGTAGATATGTGGTAAAAATGCAAAAAGATTCGGGAGAACAAAGCAGACTCTGGGACATTGACGATTTCGAAGAAATGATGGTCAACAATACAGTAAGTAGGATAAACCATGCAATAATATTCAATTTTTAGTCTTCATCTTCTACTTTTTATTTAAAAGACGAAATTGGGCATTGCAAAATATTAGAAAGTAGTCGTATTGACATGCAAATTTTATACAGATATTTGAAGTTATACTTTGTAGACTAATGAACCTTTTAACAGGGAACCAAGACAATGGAAGCAATCTGGACACATGGTGTTCAAAAATTATGCTTTAGCAAAGAAGCCATGGAAAACATGAAAAGTCTTAGATATGCATCATGAGTTTTCATACACATGATGACTCCATTGAGTACCTGCCCAACAACTTGCGTTGGTTTGTCTGTCATCGTTATCCTTGGGAGTCATTATTAGAAAATTTTGAACCTATTGAGTTACTAATAGAAACCAACTAAGAATCTTCTAGTATCAGTTAGTTTGTTATTAAGTTGGTTAGAGGCTATTGATGCAGTGAAGGATATAACACGTGATTAATGTGAAGCTAGTTAGAGTCTGAGTCAGCACAAGTGTCATCTATATAAAGAGATAAAAGTGCATTAGATAGAGTAGAAGAAAAGGATGAGATTCGAGAGCTATGTTGTAATGGAGCTCCTACAATTTCAATGAATGAAGTTTTATGATTTTACTGCATTGTAGAGTTTAGAAAGTTTACAGAACCTAAGAAGCTTGTTTGTCTTGATCTCCAAAAGAGTTCCCTGCGTCAATTATGGACCAGAATAAAGGTACAATTGTTGAATTCAATTTTCATTATTTTTCTTTTTGTCAAATACGTACATAGATAGATTCTCAAATTTTATTTGGTCTAAAATTGTTGGCGTGGTCCAATTAGAGTCAAAATGAGGGACCAGTTTCCTTGGCTATTTTGTATCGAGAATTCAAATTTTATGAAACGAATGAAAATTAGTTGTTGAGCTTTTTAATTTTAACAACATAAAAATACTTAGCTTAGTTAAAATAAAAGATAATTTTATATAAATTGGGTTGGAGCAAATTTGATTCAATGAGAGTAAGATATCTTTTATTGGTCCAGTAGCCAATTCTTAATTATCCTGGGCAGCATCCTAATTTTTCTGTGTTTTGAATAGCAGCATTTGCCGTCTCTGCGAAAGCTAGATCTTAGAGATTCAGAAAGGCTGATTCAAACACCAGATTTCACGCAAATGACAAATTTGGAGTATTTGGATCTGCGTAACTGTAGTGATCTTGAAGAGGTTCACCGTTCCTTGGAGTGTTGCAGAAAACTCATTGTGTTAAATTTGCAGAGATGTAGACGCCTAAATAAGTTTCCAAGTGTTAACGTGGAATCTGTTGGATCTCTGATTCTACTACATCGCTCTAATTTAGAAAAATTTCCAGAAATCCTCGGAAGAATGAAGCCAGAGTTAGAGATCAAGATGAGCTGGTCTGGGCTAAGGGAAATACCATCATCTATATTATTCAGCAATACGCATGTCATCTTACGGAGTTAAGTTTGAGTGATGTGAAAAAACTTGTAGCACTTCCAAGCAGCATTTGCCAGTTGAAAGGTTTGGTGAAGCTGGATGTGTCATATTGCTCAATACTTGAAAGCTTGCCAGAAGAGATTGGTTATTTAGAAAACTTGGAGGAGCTTCATGCCAGCTTTACTCTAATCTCACGACCTCCGTCCTCCATCATCCGCTTGAACAAGCTTAAAATCTTGAGTTTTATATTAGACTTGAAACCTATGTCTTTTGCCACAAAAGAATCAAAATATGGAGTGTCCTTTGTGTTCCCTAGGGTGAATGAAGGGTTACGCTCATTGGAAATTCTGAATCTAAGTTTCTGCAATCTAACAGATGGAGGACTTCCGGAAGACATTGGATGTTTATCCTCTTTGAAAGAGTTGAATCTCAGGGGAAATAATTTTGAGCATTTGCCTCGAAGCATAGCCCAACTTGGTTCTCTTCGATCCTTGGACTTATCAGAGTGCAGGAGGCTTAAAGAGTTTCTAGGTGTTAACATGGCTGAAGGGTTATGGTCGTTGGAAATTCTGGATCTCAGCTACTGCAATCTAATAGATGGAGGACTTCCGGAAGACGTTGGGTGTTTATCCTTGTAATCAGATGGAAGAAGGTATCTTATTCCAATAGGTAAGCAATGTATAAATACAATAGATTGTGTGCTAACTTAGGAAAGAAATAAAAGATGATTCCTATTGAATCTGCTAATTCCTACAAATCTGCTATCTAAATAAGGCTATGTATTCTACTAGGAATCAAGTCTATATACATTCTATAACACTCCCCCTCAAGTTGGAGCATAAATATTGATCATGCCCAACTTGTTACAAAGGTAGTCAACTCGAGCTCCATGCAATGCCTTTGTGAGCAAATCAGCCAGTTGCTCTCCTGTCTTCACATAGCCAGTGGAAATCAAGTTCTCCTGAATTTTCTCACGAATAAAATGACAGTCAACCTCAATATGTTTAGTTCTCTCATGATACACCGGATTTGAGGCAATATGAAGAGCAGCTTGATTATCACACCAAAGTTTTGCTGGTGTATGATGCTTTAGGCCAATTTCCATTAAAAGATGATGTATCCACATAATCTCACATGTAGATTGGGACATAGCTCTGTACTCGGATTCTGCACTTGATCGAGATACAACACTTTGCTTTTTACTCCTCCATGATACTAGGTTTCCTCCAATAAAGACACAATAGCCAGTAGTCGATCTCCTATCAATTTTGGATCCAGCATAATCAGCATCTGCAAAACACTCAACACGGGTATGATCGTGATTGCTATACAATATTCCAAGTCCAGGGGCACCTTTCAAGTAACATAGAATTTGTGCCAAAGCTTCCCAATGTTTGATCGTAGGCGATGACATGAACTGGCTTACAACACTTACCGCAAAAGCAATATCTGGACGAGTCACAGTAAGATAGTTTAATTTCCCAACTAACCTTCTATATTTGTCTGGATCATCAAAAGGATCACTATCATCTTTCATAAGATGCACGTTGGGAACCATTGGAGTACTGCAAGGTTTGGCTGCCAACTTCCCGGTGTCTGCAAGTAGGTCAAGAATATACTTTCTCTGAGATAGAAAAATTCCCTTCTTGCTTCTATTTACTTCTACTCCCAAGAAGTATCTCAACTGACCTAAGTCTTTCGTATGAAACCTATTATGCAGAAAAGACTTTAGAGAAGAGATGCCCATATAATCACTTCCTGTGATGATAATGTCATCAACATATACAACAAGAAGGATAGTGCCAGCTGTTGATTGCCGATAGAAAACTGAGTGATCACATTTGCTCATTTTCAATCCAAACTCTTGAACTACCTCACTGAGCTTTCCAAACCAAGCTCGAGGACTCTGCTTCAAGCCATACAATGACTTCTTCAAATGACAAACTTTCCCATACTCCCCCTGAGCAATAAAACCAGGTGGTTGCTCCATATATACTTCCTCTTGAAGATCACCATGAAGGAAAGCATTCTTGATATCCAACTGATGTAAAGGCCAGTTCTTTGAAGCAGCTAGAGAAATGAATAAGCGAATAGAAGTGAGTTTAGCAACCGGAGAAAATGTGTCTGAATAATCCACTCCATATGTCTGAGCATACCCTTTAGCCACAAGTCTGGCCTTAAGTCTTGCCACAGAACCATCTGGATTAACTTTAACTGTGAACACCCACTTACATCCCACTGGTCTCTTTCCGTTGGGTAAATCCACCAAATCCCAAGTGCGGTTTTCCTCTAAGGCATGAATTTCCTCAACCATTGCTTCAGACCATCCAGGATGATTCAAAGCCTCCCTCACTGTTTTAGGTATAGAAACAGTATCTAGAGAAATAATCAAGGATCTAGATGTCGAGGATAAACGGTCATAAGAAACAAAATTAGCAATGGAATATGTGGATTTACAAGTCCGTGTACCTTTGCGAAGAGCAATAGGGAGATCAAGATCTGGTGATGAAGTAATTGGTGATGGACATGTATCTTCGGTCTCTTGCCTCCTCGAGTAAACATGAACAATTGGTGGTCTTACTGGAGTTGTTGAAGGCACAATAGTCGATTCCTGCTCAATAGAAAAACTAGGGGATGGGAGAGCCACATCATCTGATTGTTTTGTCACAGAACGAGTAACCTGATAGACTAACCACTCATCTTCCTCCCCCTGACTTGTAGAAATGGGAGGTGCATAGAAAAATGGTGTAGTCTCTGAAAATACCACATCAGTTGACACAAGATATCTGCCAAGTTCTATAGAATAACACCGATATCCTTTCTGAAGGCGAGAATAGCCTAGAAAAACACACTTTAATGCCTTGGGATCTAACTTGGAAACAGATGGTCGAACATCTCGAACATAGCATGTGCTCCCAAACACCTTAGGTTCTACCGGAAATAGTGACTTGTTTGGAAAAAGAACTCCGTAAGGCATATTACCAACAAGTACAGTCGATGGCATGCGGTTTATCAGAAAACAAGCTGTAGAGACTGCATCTGCCCAAAACTGCTTAGGGACCTTCATTTGGAACAAAAGTGCTCGAGCTGTCTCAAGTAGGTGCCTATTTTTTCTCTCAGCAACGCCGTTTTGGGAGGGTGTGTCAACACATGAAGACTGATGAAGAATACCGTTTTGTCTCATGTATGACTGAAACAATTCTGACATATATTCTTTAGCATTGTCACTCCTTAGAATACGTACTGAAGCATTGAATTGAGTTTTGATTTCAGCACAAAAGGCACAAAAATGGGTAAACACTTCTGAGCGACTCTTCATAAAATAAATCCAAGTCATCCGAGAGAAATCATCCACAAAAGTGACAAAATACTTATGCCCTGTTTTGGAAACGACAGGACATGGTCCCCAAACATCAGAATGAACTAACTCAAAAGCTGAATCAGCTCGCTTATTAACCCTTGGACCCATTGAACTGCGATGATGTTTTGCAAATCGACATGATTCACATTCCAATGAAGGAATATTTTGAAACTGGGGACAAAGTTTCTTCAACAAAGGCAGAGAAGGATGTCCCAATCGACAATGTGCTTCAAATGGAGACACGACACTCGAGCAGGCAACTAATCGAGAATCCCATTCATCAAGGATATAGAGATCATCAGATACATGTCCTTTACCAATAACTTGATTTGTCGTAAGATCACGAAACAAACAATAATTCGGAAAGAACGAGATATAACAATTCAGATCTCTAGTAATTTTGCTGACAGAAATCAAGTTAAAGGCTAACTTCGGTAGACTTAACACAGATGACAAGGTAATAGAGGATGTTGGTTTGACAGTCCCAGATCCAACACTATTGCAAGTTGAGCCATCAGCTACAGTAACTGGAGATAGTGCATTGTGTGGTCGAAAGCTAGAAAAAATATTAGGATTACCAGTCATGTGATTTGTGGCACCTGAATCAATCACCCATTTACTTGAAGAGGTAATAAGGCATATCTTATCTGACTCAGAAAATGCATTAACAGAAGTGGATCCCATCAATGATTTTTGATGTTGAGCAAATTTCTCCGTAGAAACCAAAGCCATATTATCAGAAGACTGACTAGTAACAACATTAGTTGCTTGAGTTCTGTGATTGCTTCCTCTCTCACTTTCATCCATTTTTAGTTTCAACTTCAGAAGTTAAATGAAGAGAAATGCAGAGACAGTATCTAAGAGAATAATCCGAAAGGCTAAAAGAGGGACCCACAGGCAGCCCAATCACAGAGACACAAAGTCAATGTTCAGCAAACTTAGAGAAAATCAATATCACAACTTAAAATAGAATAAAATTGAAAATTTCCAGCAGATCGTGTAACCCAGAGTTACAGATCCCAATCCCAGCAGCAACAACAAAGAACAAAGAAACCAAGGATAACCACCACAAGCAACCCACAAATCCAACAATAATTCGAATCCTAGAAGAAGTGCAGCCGCAGAAGCACAAAAGATGAATACCAAATTAAATTCGCAGAAGCTACAGGGAAGAGAGTAACCTGGAAATGAAAACTCTCCAAATGTTATTTTAAACACAAGAGAAAACTCGGGATGCGCTGAAACAGAAGGCGACGCCGGAGACGACTGAAATGATCAGTTCTTTCTCGAATAAACAGAGAAGAGTTCTCAATTCCTGAATATGAATCGAGCCTATAGGCTCTGATACCATGTAATCAGATGGAAGAAGGTATCTTATTCCAATAGGTAAGCAATGTATAAATACAATAGATTGTGTGCTAACTTAGGAAAGAAATAAAAGATGATTCCTGTGAATCTGCTAATTCCTACAAATCTGCTATCTAAATAAGGCTATGTATTCTACTAGGAATCAAGTCTATATACATTCTATAACAGGGAGAAAGCTGAAGAATGAAATACAGAGATAGAAAGTTGAAGTAACTGAATCCTAGACAAATGTTGATGATAATGCTTTGTGGAAAAAGAATTAGATAAATGAAAGTGAAATGTGCCCCATTTGACTGGGCAAGAGAAAATGGAAGTTTTTTCATTTTTAAATATTAGAGCAATGAAAGTGAAATGTGCCCCATTTTTTATATGAAGAATTAAAATGTTCTCAAAAGAAGAAATTAAAGCAATGAAAGAGAAATGTGGCCCATTTGACTGGGCCAGAGAATGTGGCCCTAATGATGTTGATGATGGAGTTGAAGAATATGGTGCAGAGTGAGGATATTGGCAATTGGCATTGTCGGTTGAGAATATAATGAAGTAAAGAAACTTATAGGCTTAAGTCATCTGCGACCAAGTTGCAATAAAGAAGTCCTTAAAAATTGTTGTAAATCGGTAAGGACAGAGAACAAAGCTTAAGGAAAGTAACATTAGACCTGCTCGATATCATCAGCTTGCAGCTTATGTGGTCCAATGTTAATATTTTCCTCTGCATCTTTGAGGAAAGAGCAGCTCATTTCTCAACCGTTACACATCCTCTCTTCGACTTAAATGCAGGTTAACTTCCTGTATGAGGTGTTAAAGCGTATGGTCATCTCATCTGAAAACTTAAGTTGTGAATTTAACTTATAATATTCTTGTGTATGAAGTACAGTTTTGTTGTTGTATTGATATGCCCAACCTAATATTATGGTGAAATTGATGTATTCACTGCGAAAAAACATAGTTGAGATAACGTGCAATGTGATTTCCTGTTACTTGAATTTATGAACAGCAATCTGTACTTTGTCAACTGCCTTTTTTGTGAAAAATTGATGTGTGCCATTGTATATTTCCGTTTTGTTACTCTGTAGTCGTATTTGGTGTTGTTTCCACCATTCATGCTATGCAATCATGAAGTGAAAATGATCAAAATGCTCCTTAATATACGAGCTTTGGTTCCATTTGGTCCATAATGTATAAACATGATGGAAATAGTCTTTAATGTATTCCGAAAAAAAAGTGATCAATTTGGTCCTAAGCCGTATAAGTAAAGACAATCACTACTTTTGCTCTCAAAATTAACTGAGACCCTCGACATCTTCCTCCATACACAGCCCAATAATCGAAGATGTTCTATGCTTTCTTCCATATTCTATTGAATATATTTACCATACAATTGCATTTTTTTCAAGCCCTACCCTGCATCGAAAGTTCTCCCATGGCTCTTTCATGTTAGGACTAGGAATTTTGATGTGGTTTCTGAAATCAAATTGAACGATACGAGAAGGTACCTTTGTTTTGTAGTTTGATAGCTCATTTGCAATGCACATATCGAGGGATCATGAATGTTACTACTTAATGCCTAGAAAATTGAGATAGACCAAGTTGCATATGGCATCGATCAGGTGGAACAATTAATCAAAACATCAGAAAATCATTTTTGCTTAGAATCCCAAAAACAATTCTCTTCAAACTAATTCCACACACTCAAAAAGCTCAAAACAAATGAGTACAATCAACAATCTAACTTTAGCCATACCAATCCCTTCTACTGCTTCTCTCTTCCCCCTGCTCATGACAGTATCAAGTGTCAACCAAATGATATATTGTTCATTAAACTCAGTGTATGTTTGGTACGATAAAAGTCATTTTCGAGGAAATATTTGTAATTTGCTTACCAAAATAGTTTCATAAAAAAGGGTGAGAGTCATTTTCCATAGAACTGTATTTAATGTAAAAAAAATAGAAAATCAAAACTAATACTAACATATCTTAAGAAATGGTCATTGAGGATTGAGATATATTACCTCTACGATTATGAAGCAAGCCAAAAAGGAGTTCTCTCCACGTCTTGCATTCTCTTGGGAATATGATATAGATGTGGACAATATTTGATGTCAAGACCTTTAATTGAAGGCATGGCACTTGTGGATAAATGCCATGTTTCTAGCTTGTCAAGACGATGAAGACGAAGGAACTCGAGTTGACTGAAGCTGTTATCACTGCACGTTATTTCTTTTCCTTCATAAGCTTCTTCTAATTCGAGATTCCTTAGGTTTGGCAACATTCCCAAAATAGGCATCGGATCTTCCATGAGTTTTGACTTCCAAAGAACCATCATTGTGATGGAATTTGGAAACAGAGGAAGTTTCTTTATTTTCCCTCTTAACCACAATTTCTGGAGCTTTTGACAAGAATTAAGAAATTCAAGAGATGGGAATGATTCATCAGTATAACACAATAATCTGAGAGTGCTAAGATTTTTCAAGCTGCTAATGTTGTTTAGGGAGTAAGATCTGTTAATATAATCCATGCTTAATTCTCGAAGATTGACTAAATCAACAGGGTCAACATCTTTCCACTGATCACAACGAAAGCCTTTAAGAACTTGAAGACTCGTGAGTTTGTTTATACATTTCAGAGGCTCTGAATATGGAGAAACTAAATGTCTTAAATTTATTAGGTTAGCTATCTTTTGGGGTAGACGTCCAAACTCTCCATGGTCATCGACAAGAAGTGTCTGTAAATTCTTGAGGTTGCCAATGGAGGAGGGAATATTACAGACACCTCTCAAGCTTAAGAACTTGAGGTTGTACAAACTTCCTATAACATCAGTCATAACATAACCACCAATATCCAAGTACAACACATATATATGTCGGAACACACTACTAAAGTTTGTAAGATGCATGTTACGAAAATCTGGATCGAAGAACATAATTGACCTCAACTTCAAGTAAGAAAGATCAAGTGAGAGGTACCTTTCTCCTTGACCATGAATGACATGTCTGATACATAAGGAGGATATGGAGTGCTTTTTTGGATCATAAATGTCAAAGAATTTTATATCGAGTGCCTTATGTACGGCAAGATCACGAAGTAAATCATGAACCTTACACACAGTAACTTTTTCCCAAAATGAACGTACCTCTTGTATCAAGCTTCGTCTTATCAGCTCATTCAAGAATCCTTCAGCGAAATCCTCCATTCTTTCTTCTCCATTTGGTATGATACCCTCGGCCATCCACAACAGTATTATCTTTTCAGCATCGACCTCTTGATCTTCTGGAAAAATACCAAAGTACAGAAAACACTGCTTGAGTGTAGCTGACAAATCGTTGTAGCTCAATGATAGTATGTAGGAGATTTCAATGGAGTCATCTTGAATGTTCTGCCAAAAGTGGTCTTTCACCTTTTGCCATTCGCCTAGCCCCTTTTTATGTGAAAGTAGTCCGCTCAATACAACAATTGCAAGAGGTAAGCCTCTACACTTTTCCACCATATCTCTAGCTATCCTCATCATTTCTGGAACCATTGCCCGAACATCAAGTTGTTTCCTACAAAAGAGGTCCCAACTTTCTTCTCGGCTTAGGAAACGAAGGTTATGGACAAAACCTCTGTTGTCGGCTCTTTCTGCAACATCATGTTTCTGCGTGGTAATAATAACTCTGCTGCCATTCTTGCTATCTGGGAATGCTCTTTTCAAACTCTCCCATGCTTCTCTCTGCCATACATCATCAACCACTACAAGGTATTTGATTTCTTTCAATAGATCACGAAGGTAAATTTCTAGATCGCTTTCTGTCATCCTTTCCAAGAAATCTAGAGTTCCCTTTGTGCGACCTTGGATGGATTTTATGATATTCTTAAGAAGATCCATTGTGTTGTACTCTTGAGAAACACATATCCAAGCGCGTGTATGGAAGCTTGAGACTATATTAGGACTGTTGTAGAGGTTTCTTGCAAGAGTGGTCTTGCCTAATCCGCCCATGCCATGAATGGAGATGACGCTTCTACGAGGCTCTGCTTTGAGCAATTCTGCTAGCAATGTTTGTACAACATCCTGAAGTCCAACAAAAATGTTATCCTGGTCATCCACATATGAGGTAGTTCTCCTCAATTTTCTAACCTGATTACTTGACCCTTCTCCAGCATTATTGATATTTGTAATACCATAAGTCTCTCGTTTGCGAGAGATATCCATGATTCGTTGCTTGAGTGATTGGATCTCGTCAGCGACATTGTAGAATTTCTTCTCCTTCCTACATATGCAAGCACAAGCCTTGAGACGACTAGCACCTTTACCAGCCTCGAAGGTGTAAGTCTCGAGTATAGCAACAGCGTCATTAGCAATAGAGTTGATCTCAAACACCCATTGTTGAACTCTTTGATCACCACTTTGCTTTTGTTCTGCCTCTCTGAGGAAAGACTGCATGAAGAGTAGCTCATTTCTCAGCGACTCAACTTCCTTCCTCAGATTTTTACGCAGGGAAACTTTCTGTATTAGGAAATCACCCAATTTTTGAACTGCAAATGACACAAAGGCATCAGTCATCTTTAGGAATACTACTTTTGATTGAAAAAAATAAATAAAGAAGAGGGGTAGCTGTATGGAAATTAATTTTTTTTTGTAAAAGGTAAAGTTTGTATGGAAATTTATATTTTTTTTGCAAAAGGTTAAGTGTGTATGTAAAAAATTAATATTGGAAGCAGTAGATTGTGAGTTTGATAAGAGATGAATATTGTTATTCATGGAATTCAGTATTTAAAGCTTAAAAAATCTGACAGGGGAAAAATCTTAAACTACAAAGATGATAGAGTTGAGGTAAATGATAAAGAGAAGTATATATTCTCTACTAAGTGCAAGGCAAGAATTTAAAATTGCATGACGAAAGTTATGCTCTAAAGGCATAAGTTCAGTCGCACAAGTTGTGTCTTAAGACGAGAAATTATGTCGATCTTATCACTACCACATGGAGATAAAGAGGTTGTTTCAGAAAGACCTTTGGCAATAAGTCCGACAGAGCAAACATTATTTAAAAAGCGGAAAAGGATCATATTTACCCTTGTACTATTCGAAGTAATTTAAACATGCCCTTCGTTATACTTTTGGGCCAAATATACCCTTACCGTTATACTTTGGGCCAAATATACCCCTCATCCGTTAAAACTTTGAATCCCAATCTTAGAATAAAAAAGTGAAGGGTTGTGATTAACTTGAAGGACCATATCTTTTTGTCCTAGACAACATCTAAAATAACTCATAATCCAACCCAAGTAAAGCTTCTAATATCAACATACAACAATGGAGTAATGTCATATTCATCTAAGTTGATGATTCTCAACATTTGAACACACACGACACTTACATATCTCAGCAATTAATTGAAATTCAGATGAGTAAAGTGTCAACGGTGAAGAACTGGAGAATTTTGAATTATTTTTTTTCAAGCTCATTGTCAAATTTAAAGAACCTAAAAATGAATTCAGCTGAATCATACTAAGCAAGAGAAAATCTCAGCTTAAAAAAGAATAATCCAAAAAATTTCAATAATCCATTGATTTACATCAACTTTCTATCACAAACTTTAAAAGTAATTCAGCCACAAATTTAAAGGTCAAAGACCCAACAATTTCGTTTCCAACTTCTCCACCCAATGTGCATTATATGTTTAATTGTTTAGCGCGTCAATTCAAATCAATCAAATTTCAAGCACCACATCAATTGAACTTTCACAAAGTTTAGAATCAAACCCAGACAATTCGTTGAAAGAATTGTGCTTTTGTTTGCTTATTCAATAAGAACAACACACAGTAAACTATTTTTAAAAAAATTGCAACTTTTTTTCCAATATTTTATATTTTTGATAGGCAAAATAAATGAAAACATTAATTATATAAACCAATTTTCATGTAATGCAGGAAGCTAAATATTTTTTACAAACAACTCGTTGTGCTTTTGTTTGTTTATAAATGGGTTTGGGCAAGAAAGTGTGGGTGTTGGCTGAGACAAAAAAATATGGGTCCATCAAATCAATCTCAACCCTCCACCTATCTATATTATAAGATTGAGATTCAAATATTTAACGGATGAGGGGTATATTTGGCCCAAAGTATAACGATAAGGGTATATTTGGCCCAAAAGTATAACGAAGGGCATATTTAAACTATTTCGAATAGTACATGGGTAAATATAACCCATTTCCGTTTAAAAAGGTATGTCCATCGAAATTAGATTGTAATTAAGGATATTTTAGTCAACATATTTTTGTGGCATAATACATAAATATGGCATTTAACTTGGCCTCAACTTATATTTATGCCCTCCAACTTTGAGTGTGCACAAGTAGACACTTAAACTTTTATAAATTTGAACAAATAGACACACACGTCCTATGTGACATCCTACATGACAATTTATGTCTTGCGTGCATTATGTCACGTAGGACTCATGTATCTATTTGTTCAACTTTATAAAAGTTTAAGTGTCTACTTGTGCACACCTAAAATTAGAGGACATAATTATGAAATGAAGCCAAGTTAAACGACATATGCATGTATTATGATTTATGCCTTTTTTTATTAAATGAACAATATAAATAAAATTAAAGACAACAAATTTGAGAGATAAAAATTAAAACTCACCCCAAAATTAGGGCATTTGTGCTAATGATTTTGGCCTATTTTATACCTTTCCAAAAAATATTATTTATTTAAAAAGACATCTCATATTAGATTAAAGGCATTTTAATATTCAGATCACAAGAGTTGGTTTAATTGTTCCTCCACCTAAATCACTTCACCTAATTAATTATACATCTGGTTTATCTTAATTCTTTTGGAAAGACTAGTTACGACATTTTAATCAGGAATGAAAGATTTTTAAAATTTATGATTTTAAATTTTTCATGGTATCAACGTGGTTATAAAATCATATTATTAATCGTAAAATGAGAAATTTCAAATTTAATCTTGATAGATACCTTTCTTTTTCTTTTTAATTTTCCTTGTTTGGGAAATCTATAGCGAAAAATATGAGCTAACTTTGTAGAGAAGAAATAAAATATTCAATAAGTCAGCACAAATTAATTCGAATTCATCCATGGACGTTATTCCATAAAAGATTTTGTTAGAACTTGAAGTTCAAGTTCTCAAAATTAATTTGTGGTAAACCATTTTTTTTTTTTTAAAATGAGTGATTTTTCAAGAGAAGTGAAATGTCGAGATGAGTTATAATATAAAAATGGAATTATTTGGATTGAATTTTAGTTTTATTTCGTTGGAATTCAAAATTATATTAAAGTTATACGATAATTGTATAATGACTGATGAGTTATATGAAAATTGTGTTGAAGTTTCGTATGTTGTTGTATGAAATTTAGATGAAAGAAAATACCCTTCAAAGATTTAGTGACAATTTTATTCCCTTTAATAAAATTTACTGATCCGTAATTTAATGTCACCAAAATTTGAAAAAAGCTTCATCTATGTCATTCGTTAAAAGTTTGGCTCATCTATGACATTTTCGTTTGAGAAAAGACTTATTCATATCATTATTTGTTAAGTAAAATGACTTAGATGAACAGAACTTTTAACGGATGGCAAAAATGAGTCTGTTAATGTTCAAGTTTAAGGACTTCTTAGATTATGGTTTGTGTTTGGTTCTTTCACTCTAAAAAGAAGATTAACCCCCCAAAAACTGTTCAAAAGATGCCTAATTGATATTAGATATATAATGACTATTGATTGGTTAGCTGTTTTTGTAAGAATTGCATCAGATGAACCTGTTTTGTAATGGTGATGACATAAATGAGTCGTTTTAATAGTTTGACCACATATTTGAGCCTTTTTCCTTAATTAAATCATCACAAAATCATTTTTTTTTAGAATAGAATCCCAAAAAAAAATAAAAAAATCTGTTTGAACCAATTCCACACACTAAAACAAGCCAAAAAAATAAAACCAACAGAAAGTTGAAATAATCCAACTTGATTGATGGTTGGAGAAGCCAAGTTGATGAACTTGAATGTCTTCATGTAACAGCTTCTTCTCCTGTTTAACATAAATATTATTATAGAAAAAAGAAAAAAATGAAGAAAGTTATGTAGGATTGAGATTTGTTTGTATATTTACCTTTCCTAGTATAAAATAAAATCTCCCATATGCTTGTAAAGATCCACCACATTTAACTTATCTTCAACATCTTTCATTCTCTCTGGAATCTCCTTCACGTTTGGACAGCGATCGATAGCAAGACCTTTAATGAGAGGCATGGCACTTGTGGCTAAATGCCATGTTTCTAGGTTCCAAAGATGATAAAGATGAAGGAACTCTAGTTGACGGAAGCTGTTATCATTGCACATTATTTCTTTTCCATTATAAGCATCTTCTAATATGAGATCTCTTAGGTTTGGCAACATTCCCAAAAGAGGCATCGGATCTTCCATGAGTTTTGACTTCCAAAGAACCATCATGGTGATGGAATTTGGAAACAGATCTGGCAGTTTCTCTATTTTCCCTTGTAACCACAATTTCTGGAGCTTTTCACAACAATTAAGAAAATTAAGTGATGGGAATCCATTAGAGTCTGTTCCAAAACGATCATCACAAAACAATCTGAGAGTACTAAGGTTTTTCAATCTTCTAATCTTGTTTAGGGAGTAATATACCTTAACACAATGCATACTTATTTCTCGAAGATTGACCAAATCAACAGGGTCAATATCTTCCCACTGATTACAACCAATGCCTTTAAAAACATGAAGACTAGTGAGTTTGCTTAGACGTTTCAGAGGTGTTGAATACAGAGCATCTAAATGTCTTAGATTTATTAGGTCAGCTGTCTCTTGGGGTAGTACACAATAGCGTCTGCCCTCATTGACAACAAGTGTCTGTAGATTCTTGAGGTTGCCAATGGAAGAGGGAAGACAATAGATACCTTTCAATCTTAAGAACTTGAGGTGGTACAAACTTCCTATGGCATCAGGTACAAATTCAAAATTCCTCTTGTCAACACTCAACTCCAAGTACAACACATATAGATGTTGGAACACACTACAGAAGTTTATAAGACTCATCTTACAAGAATCTGGATTGAAGAACATAATTGACCTCAACTTTAAGTTAGAAAGATCAAGTGAGAGGTACCTTTCTCCTTGACTATGAATGGCATGTCTGATACATAAAGAGGATATGGAGTGGCATCTTGGATCATAAACGTCAAAGAAGTTTACCTCCAATGCCTTTTGTATCGCAAGATCACGGAGTAAATCATGAACCCTACAGTCAGTAACTTTTTCCCAAAATGTTTTAGCCACTTGAACCAAGCTTCGTCTTATCAGCTCATTCAAGAAGCCTTCAGCAACATCCTCCATTCTTTCTTCTCCTCTGGGTATGAAACCCTCTGCTATCCACAACTGTATTATGTTTGCAGCTTCGAACACTTGATCTTCTGGAAAAATACCAAAGTACAGAAAACACTGCTTGAGCGTAGCTGACAAATCATTGTAACTCAATGATAGTATGTAGGAGATTTCAATGGAGTCATCTTGAATGTTCTGCCAAAAGTGCTCTTTCACCTTTTGCCATTCGTCTAGCCCCTTTTTATGCGAAAGTAGTCCGCTCAATACAACAATGGCAAGAGGTAAGCCTCTACACTTTTCCACCATATCCTTAGCTAGACTTTCCATTGCTGGAACCATTGCACGAACATCAAGTACTTTCCTACAAAAGAGATCCCAACTTTCTTCTTGGCTTAGGAAACGAAGTTTATAGACAAGACCTCTGTCGTCTGCTCTTTCAGCGACATCCTCTTTGCGTGTGGTAATAATAACTCTGCTGCCATTCTTGCTATCCGGGAATGCTCTTTTCAAACTTTCCCATGCTTCTCTCTGCCATACATCATCAACCACCACAAGGTATTTGTGTTCTGTTAATAGTTTACGAAGGTGATTTTCTAGATCTATTTCTGCCATCTTTTCCAACAAATCTAGAGTTTCCTTGGCGCAACCTTGGATGGATTTTATGATAGTTTTAAGAAGATCCATTGTGTTGTACTCTTGAGAAACACATATCCAAGCGCGTGTAGAGAAGCTAGAGGCTATATTAGGACTGGTGTAAAGTTTCCTCGCAAGAGTGGTCTTGCCTAAACCGCCCATTCCATAAATGGAGAGGACACTTCGACGAGGCTCTTGTTTGAAAAGTTCAGATAGCAATGTTTGTACAACATCCTGAAAGCCAACAAAAATGTGATCATCATCTATATATGAGGTAGTTCTCCTCAATGTTGCAACCTGATTGCTTGGCCCTTCTCCAGCATTACTATTGATATTTGTAATACCATAAGTATCTCGTTTGCGAGAGATATCCATGATTCGTTGCTTGAGTGATTGGATCTCCTTGGCAACATTGTAGAATTTCTTCTGCTTCCTACATATGCAAGCGCAAGCCTTGAGACAAGTAGCACGTTTACCAGCCTCAAAGCTGTAAGTTTCGAGTATAGCGACAGCATCATTCGCAACAGAATTGATTTCAAACATCCATTGTTGAACTCTATGATCTCCACATTGTTTTAGTTCTGCATCTTTGAGGAAAGACTGCATGAAGAGAAGCTCGTTTCGCAGCCACTGCACATCCTCTCTTAGACTTAAACGTAAGTTAATTTCCTGAATGAGGAAATCACCCAATTTTTGAACTGCAAATGACACAGAGGCATCAGCCATATTTTTGATTGAAAAAAAGAGGGGTAGGTGTATGGAAATTAATATTTTTTGTTAAAGGTAAAGTGTGTATGGAATTAATATTGAGAGTTTGATAAGTGATGAATATTGTTAACATGGAATTCAGTATTTAAAGCTTAAAAAATCCGACAGGGGAAAAAGTCTTAAAGTAGAAGATGATGGAGTTTGAGTTAATGCTAAAGAAAAGTACATATTCTCTACTAACTGCAAGCCAAGAATTTAAAATTGCATCACACAAGTTATGCTAAGTGTACTGGCCAAGCCAAAAGTTTCACTAAGAACATTCAAGATTTAATATATATGTATGAAAAATAATTTTCGACTTATATATTTTGTACAATTTTCTATATACATAGTATAATTTCTCGACGAAGAATGTCCGACTGAACACCCTGAGCTATATGTGTCTATGACACTGCTTCATTGGTACAAGTTGTGTGCTAAAACAAGAAATTATGTCCCAAGGCACAAGTCCCCCGGGGAAAACAACACCAACAACAATATACCCAATGAAACCCCACAAGTACAGTTTGGAGAGGGCAAAATATATGCAGACCGTACCACTAACTTCATGGAGGTAAAGGTTGTTTCAGAAAGGTCCTCGGTAATAAGTCCCCTAGGACAAATATCACGATATTTCTGTATTTTATACTTTATTTAAAAAGACATACTATCATATTAGATTAAATTTAATTATTCAGAAGAGTTGGTTTAATTGTTCCTCCACCTAAATCACTTCAGCTAATTAATTATACTACATCTGTTTATTTTATGGAAACATATTTTATTTAATTAGGAATGAAAGATTTTTAATATTTATGATTTTAAAATTCTCATGGTATTCAATGTGGTTATAAAATCATATCATTCCTTGTTTGGGGAATCTATAGGAAAAGATGATGAGCATGGCTTCTCAATTTGAAGATGTGTTTTCTAACTTTGAAGAGAAGAAATAAAATATTCAATAAGTCAGCACAAATTAATTCGAATTCATCCATGGAGGTTATTCCATAAAAGATTTTGTTATAACTTGAAGTTCAAGTTCTCAAAATTAATTTGTTGTAAATGAATTTATTTTTTTTAAAATGAGGATTTCTCAAGAGAAGTGAAATGTCGAGATGAATTATAAAATAAAAAATGGAATTTTGGATTAAATTTTAGTTTTAGTTCATTAAAATTCAAAATTACACAAATTATATCAAAATTATATGAAAGCTATTTCATATTGTATAATGACTAATGAGTTATATGAAAATTGTATTTAAGTTTGATATGTTGTTGTAGTAGTTGTATGAAATTTAGGGAAAATGTTCAAATGTACCATCGAATTTTGGGAAAAGGTTCACTTATGACATACGTTAAAAGTTTGACTCATATATATCATTGTCATTTGAGAAAAACTCATTTATATTATTATTTTTTAACTCCAATATTACAAAACCATTTTTTATTCGATGGCATATTTGATACGAAAGAAAATACTTTTCAAAGATTTAGTGCCTGTTTGGAAACAGAGGCAATTCTCTTTTCTCCCTTCTAGCCTCAAGTTATTTTTTCACAGAAAACATATGTTTTTGCAAAATTATTTATGCCATGTGACAGGTTCACGTCACCTAATTAAAATAAATAAATATTTAATTAAAATTGGATCTACTTAAATAAAACCCTACCCACATAAAATGGGACATAAGGAATTCTATTTTTCAATAATTTATTATTCTTTTATACATTTTGTATTGATTGATGGCTTAACGTGGTACACGTGTGCAACACAGGTATACTAAACTAATTATCTTAAAGACATAATACATAAACATGCTCCTTAACTTGGTTTCAGTGGACAACTATGCCTTTCAACTTTGGGTGTGCACAAGTAGGTACTTAAACTTGAATAAAATTGAACAAGTAGACACACGTGTCCTACATGTCATAATACACGTAGGACGCAGCGTAGGACACAAAATTTCCACATAGGGTGTCATATAGGACGAATGCGTCTATTTGTTCAATTTTATACAAGTTTAAGTGCTATTTGTGCACACCCCAAGTTAAAGGCCATAGTTGTCAGTTGACGCCAAGTTAAAGGGTCATGTTTATGTATTATGTCTTATCTTAAATGTGGATAAGTAAGATCGCACATAGAAAAACAATTAACTAAAGGAAAAAGGCTCAACTTTGTCATCGAGCTATTAGAAATGACTCATATATGTTATTCGTTAAATGTTTGGCTCATATTTGAAATAACATAAATGAGCCTCCTAACTTTTAACAAATGGCATAGATGAGTCTTTTCTCAAAGTTCGATAGCATATTTGAACGTTTTTCCTTTTAAAAAATGATATAATTAATGACATGGCCGAATCATAATTGACCAAGTATAACAAACGATTTTGCAAAATCGAAACTATTTTCAGTTAACAAATAATGACATGAATGAGCCTTTTCTCAAACAGAAATGATATAAATGAGCCAATTTTTTAATAGATAGCATAGATAAATCTTTTCTCAAAGTTCGATGACATATTTGAACATTTTCCCTTTTAAGATTATAGTGTCTGTTTGGTTCTTTCACTCTCGAAAGAAGATTAACCCCCAAAAACTGTTCAAAAGATGCCTAATTGATTTTCTCAGTCACTAAATATTTTGATATTATAATGACTATTGATTGTTCAGCTGCTTTAGCTTTCAGCCATTTTGTAAGAATTGCATCAAATGAACCTGCTTTGTAACGGCGATAAAATAAATGAGTCATTTCTAATAGTTCTAACGGCATATTTGTGCCTTTTTCCCTTGATTAAATCATCCCGAAATCATTTTAGCATAGAATCCCAAAAAAAAATAAAAATACATTCTGTTTGAACCAAATCCACACGACGAGAGGGAGTTGCTCGGATGGTAAGCACCCCCCTCACTTCCAACCCGAAGGTTGCGAGTTTGAGTCACCAAGGGAGCTAAAGGGGCGGGAGCTCCTAGGGAGGGTAATAAAAAAAAAAAAACAAATCCACACACTAAAACATGCCAAAAACAGGAAAAATGAAACATTGAAAAAACAGAATGTTAAAATAATCCAAGTTGATTGATGGTTGGAGAAGCCAAGTTGATGAAGGTGAATGCCTTCAAGTGACAGCTTCTTCTCTGTTGATTTCACCCAAATATTAAGACACGATGATTTATATAAATAAGTCAACAAAGTGTGGATTGGAATTTGTTTGTATATTTACCTTTGGTATTGTGAAATAAGACATCATATATGGTTGAAAAGCTTCAGCGCATTTAATTTCTCTTCAATGGGCAATGGCTCCACATCTTTCATTCTCTCAGGAATTTGGTTCAGCTTTAGACAGCGATCGATACGAAGAGCTTTGATTAGAGGCATGGCACTTGTTGCTAAATTCCATCTTTCTAGGTTCCAAAGACAATCAAGACTAAGGAACTTCAGTTGACTAAAACTGTTATCACTGCAGATTATTTCTTTTCCTTGATAAGCTCTAAACAAACAGAGATTCCTTAGGTTTGGCAACATTCCCAAAATAAGCATCGGATCTTCCATGAGTTTTGAGTCGACAAGAGTCAGCATTGTGATGGAATTTGGAAACAGAGGCAGTTTCTCTATTCTACCTTCTAACAACAATTTCTTGAGGTTATGACAAGAAATAAGAAATTCAAGAGATGGGAATGATTCATCAGCAGAACACAACAACTTGAGAGTGCTAAGGTTTTTCAAGTTGCTAATGTTGTTGAGGGAATAAGATTTGGTAAGACTAATCATGCTTAATTCTTGAAGATTTACTAAATCAACAGGATCAACATCTTTCCACTGATCACAAGAGACGCCTTCGAGAGCTTGAAGACTTGTGAGTTTTCTTATACGATTCAGAGGTTCTGAATAGGGAACAGCTAAATATCTTAAATTTATTAGGTCAGATGTTTCGGGGGGTAGTTGGCAGAACTGTTTGAAACTACATTTGACACAAAGTGTTTGTAAATTCTTAAGGCTGCCAATGGAGGAGGGTAAATCATGAATAACACCTGTCAATCTTAAGAATTTGAGGTGGTACAAATTTCCTATGGCATCAGGTAAAGTGCCATCAATAATATCCATGTATAACACATATACATGTTGGAACACACTACTGAAGTTTATATGACTCATGTTACGAAATCCTAGATCGAAGAACATAATTGACCTCAACGTCAAGTTAGAAAGATCAAGTGAGAGGTACCTTTTTTCTTGACTATGAATGGCATGTCTGATACATGAAGAGGATATGGAGTGCTTTATTGGATCATAAATGTCAAAGAAGTTTACCTCCAATGCCTTATGTATCGCAAGATCACGAAGTAAATCATGAACACTACATACTTCAACTTTTTCCCAGAATGTATCTATCACTTGAACCAAGCTTCGTCTTTTCAGCTCATTCAAGAAACCTTCAGCGACATCCTCCATTCTTTCCTCTCCTCTTGGTATGAAACCCTCGGCCATCCACAACCGTATTATGTTTTCAGCCTCGACCACTTGATCTTTTGGAAAAATACCAAAGTACAAAAAACACTGCTTGAGCGCAGTTGACAAATCATTGTAGCTTACTGATAGTATGTTGAGGATTTCAATATATTCATCTTCAATAATGTTCTTCCAAAGGTGATCTTTCACCTTTTGCCATCCATCTAGCCCCCTTTTATGCGAAAGTAGTCCGCTCAATACAACAATTGAAAGAGGTAAGCCTCCACACTTTTCCACCATATCCCTAGCTAACCTTTCCATTTTTGGAACCATTGCCTGAACATCGAGTTGTTTCCTACAAAAGAGATCCCAACTTTCTTCTTGGCTTAGGAAACGGAGATTATGGACAAAACCTTCGTCTGCTGTTTTAGCGATATCCACTCTACGCGTGGTAATAATGACTCTGCTGCCTTTCTTGCCATCTCGGAATGCTTTTTTCAAACTCTCCCACGCTTCTCTATGCCATAGATCATCAACCACGACAAGGTATTTGCGTTTTTTTAAAAGAGCACGAAGGTAAATTTCTAAATCTCTTTCTATCATCCTTTCCAACCAATCTAGAATTTCCTTGCTGCAAGATTGGATGGATTTTATGATATTCTTGAGGAGATCCACGGTGTTGTACTCTTCAGGAACACATATCCAAGCACGCATATGGAAGCTATTGACTATATTAGGATTGATATAGAGGTTTCTCGCAAGTGTGGTCTTGCCTAAACCACCCATTCCGCAAATGGAGATGACGCTTGGACGAGCCTCTGCTCTGAGAAGTTCATCTAGCAATTTTTGTACAACATCCTGAAGTCCAACAAAAACGTAATTCTGGTCATCCACATATGAGGTAGTTCTCCTCAATGTTGTAACCTGATTACTTGGCCCTTCTCCTGCATTATAATTGATATTTGTAATACCATAATTCTCTCGCTTGCAAGAGATATCTATGATTCGCTGCTTGAGTGATTGAAACTCCTCGAGCACATTGTAGAATTTCTTCTTCCTACATATGCAAGCGCAAGCCTTGAGATGACTAACACCTTTACCAGCCTCGAAGCTGTAAGTCTCGAGTATAGCAACAGCGTCATTAGCAATAGTGTTGATTTCAAACAGCCATTGTTGAACTCTATGATCTCCACTTTGCTTTTGTTCTGCATCTCCGAGGTATGACTTTATGATGTGTAGCTCTTTTATCAGCCACTCAACTTCCTCTCTGAGATTTGTTCTCAGGGAAACTTCGTCTCTGAGGAAATCACTCAATTTTTGAACTGCAAATGACACAAAGGCATCAGTCATCTTTAGGAATACTACTTTTGATTGAAAAAAATAAAAAAATGGGATAGGTGTATGGAAATTAATAATTTTTTTGCAAAAGGTAAAGTGTGTATGGAAATTAATATTGGAAGCAGTAGATTGAGAGTTTGATAAGTGATGAATATTGTTATCATGGAATTCAATATTTAAAGCTTAAAAAAGTTCTAAAGTAGAAAAGTATATATTCTCTACTAAGTGCAAGGCAAGAATTTAAAATTGGTTAACACAAGTTATGCTCTAAGGCATAAGTTCAGTGGCACACGTTTATGTTGATTTTATCACTCCCTCATATAGATAGAGAGGTTGTTTCAGAAAGATCATCGGCAATTCAATACTAAAGAATGACAATAATGTTGAATATTTGTTCTTTAATTTTACATTCGTTTAGACAATTAAAATACATAATCTAATTTTAATTTTTTTTAATATTTAATCAAGCAATTAATACTTATTAGACTTATTTTAGCATGATTTAGTACTTTTAAATTATAATCATTTTTCTAATGACATATTAATTTGCAATATATATTTAATGTCATTTCATTATTATTTTTTGTTGAATATTTTACTTTCATCCCTCATCTCATATTTTGTATTATTTTCTTAAAAAGTATCTTAGATAGTTGTACTTTGGTGGGATTGAAAAAATATTTGGATCACAAGTTAATTATATGTTTGTCTGAATACTTTACCGGAAAAATTTCAAAAAAAAAAAACCGAGATTGAAAACCTCAAGTTTTATTAGTTTGATTTGATTTATAAATTTAAAAATTCAACACAAATGATTTGGCTTGATATTTGAAAAATCTGAACTAAGCCGATCACGTACCCCTAATAGATACCTTTCTTTTCTTTTTAGTTTTCCTTGTTTGGGGAATCTATGAGCATGGCTTCTCAATTTTTCGAAGATGCGTTTTGTTACTTTGAAGAGAAGAAATAAAATATTCAATAAGTCAGCACAAATTGATTCGAATTCAGCCATGGAGGTTATTCCATAAAAGATTTTGTCAGAACTTTAAGTTCAAGTTCTCAAAATTAATTTGTCGTAAATGAATTTTGTTTGAATACATGATTTCCCAAAAAGAATTTAAATATCGAGATGAGTTATAATATAAAATTTGAGATTATATAGGTAAAATTTGAATTAGTTTTGGATTGAATTTTAGTTTTAGTTAATTGAAATTCAAAATTATGAATTGTATAAAAAATTGTGTGATAATCATACAATGACGGATGAGTTACATGAAAATTGTTTTTATGTTAGGTATGTTATTGTAGTTGTATTTTTTTTCTAGTCTCCCACCTGATGTTAGACACTTGCATTGAAGCCTGACTATTCCGAATTCGCGCCCCGTAGGGCCCATTTGAGGAGAAGTGTTTGCTACTAAGAATTTTTTCATACTCAAGGCTTGAATATGAAACCTATGGTTAAGAGAGGAGCAACCTCATCCACTGCACCACATCCTTTGGTGGTATTGTAGTTGTATTTAGTTTGATATGAATGTAATATACAATATTGTTGTAGTTGTATTAAATTTTCATGAATGTGCATGAAGTTCATACAAAATTTATATCGTTATATACATATTTCATACCAAATTTATATACTTTTCATACACAAAAATTGTGAACGAAATTCTAAAGTGATATATATATATATATTTCATAGGGAAAATTGTATATAATAGCAAACTATTAAGGGAAAATGCATAAGTACTCCCCCAGCCTATGCCCAAAATCCCTGAGACACACCTAACCTTTACTAAGGTCCTATTACCCCCCTAAACTTATTTTATATATAATTTTCTACCCCTTTTCGGCCTACGTGGCACTATCCTTGAAAAAATTGTCAACGCGCACTGGGCCCACAAGATAGTGCCACGTAGGTCGAAAAAGGGTAGAAAATTATAGATAAAATAAGTTCGGGGGGTAATAGGACCTTAGTAAAGGTTAGGTGTGTCTCTGAGATTTTGGACATAGGCTGGGGGGGTACTTATGTATTTTCCCAACTATTAATTCAAATTAAATGCTATAAATATAGTTTGATTTAATTGTACGACATTGCAAACTGTTGCTATTTCACCTCTCTCCTGTGAATCTCGCTTGCCACTCTCGTTCTCTCCCTCGACTCTCTCATTTTTTATACAAACGCAAGTGTATAAAGTGCGTTTGTGTTTGTATAAAGCGAGAGAAAATTGTATATATACATATATTTTCGTTCCCCTCTCCCAGATCTCGCTCGCCACTCTCCTAGATCTCGCTCTC
>JAJOOO010005790.1:0-18399 GCA_029582685.1 Solanum piurae
ACCAGTGTCACAATTACTTGTTTACTACAAACGGAGAACAATTTACAGAAAGCATAAAACTCACTTGGGGGATTTCCCAACATTTGAATTCCCATGTCCCCAACTAATGTCCATTTGGCACCTCTACGCTATTAACCAAAGAGATATTGGCCAAAGAGGGGGTGGGAAGAAAATCAGAAGGAAGTTAACAAATTCCTAATACTTCACCAATAACTAAGGAACATCCTGCATCATCTCAAAGTGGATAAACTGTAGCTTAGTCTTGTGTGAGCTTTCGTTTTCCTTTACGAATGGCAGCAGCTCTTGCAGAATTGTCACTTTCTGGGGAGTCTTCAACTACAGTCTGCTCCTGCAAAACCAGACCACGATTCCGAGATAACTTCCTTATAGGTGTTGTTGAGACAGCTTGTTCCTTATCTACGCTACTTGATGCTGGTTGAGAAGTGGCTGGTATATCCGCTTCATTTCTGTGTGGCATTAATTCATCTCCAACAGCAACAGAAGCTAACATAAGCTGCATATAAAGATGAAAATTCACAGATCATTATCTGACTTAAAATGATCATTTAACATATTCAAAAAATGTGCAGCAAAAACTTGCTTAGAACAGTAAACTGTTATGAATCACAGATGAAAATGAGTCGGATGGCAAAACTGATCAAACACCTATTAGTGCAGAATTATACAAATTTGACAGTTGTTTGTCGGTAACTAACTCCAAATCCTTGGCCATTAGGTTTGTGTGAGAAACATAGTTTTAGTAGAAGATAGAAAGTCATTTCAGTGTGCTAATACGGCAATATCAACAGAAATAAAATATAGGCCACCAAAACATCCACAGTCCTGTATCATTTGAGAGAGAGAGGTGGTTTGCGTTACCTTCCAATCCTGGAAGTCAAATCTAAAGACAAAGTGGTTATAAGAAACCTCCCCAGAAAGGACTGCATTAGAAGCAGGCGCATTCCTTGGTGCTGCATAAGCATTAGTTACTCAAGTCATGAAACAAGAAGCGGCAAAAGAAGAGAAATGAGAAAACAACTATGGATGTAAGAAACTTACAAACCCTATGACAGCTTTTGTCGTCAACAGTTATGTCAGCTCGCCCATCTTTAATTAGAAACGATAGGGCAAACAAATTTTCAACTGTTTGTGCAAAGGATCTTCTATTCAGGATTAAGTTTTCAAGCTTGGCACTCTTATGCCTCCTTAGAATTTGGAACATTGTCGCCATATTCTTGTCAGTGTCTGTCTTGCCTTCACCATCTGGTTCATCTAGCTGAAAATATATCAAGAAATCTTACGATACAATTCATTACACCAAAGTAAGGAAAAGTTAGCTAGTGGTTTATACAGTTCAGAGGAACTACAGATGAAAAATGACTGCAGTCAGCAGCATGTAAAATAGAATGAATAAACACGATTGCATACAGAGAAATAGCTTAGCTATGGAAATCTACAAGATAACAGTATCCAAACAAAATGCTTAAACTATTTTAGTGATAGACCCAATTCTTCTACAGACTTGATTTCTTCTAACAGAAAACATCAGAATAAAGTACTTTAAATGTCTTAGCACAAAATATATTCCAGCTACTGATAAGGGGTAGCAATTTCGTTATCCAATTTCCCCACAAAATAAGCAAGGATATGTAGAGGCTTGTAAATCGGAATTTATACCTCCTCTGGGCGTTCACTTTCTGTTGGCATCACACGCTTTTTACGAACCACAGGATTGCGTTGCTTAATTTCAGTATTCATAGGTCCAATCCTGTGAATAATATAGATTAACATCTGTTTCAACACACAAAGCAGTACCTATCAAGAATTAAGATGGATGATTGAACAATTACATAGTGCAGCATCCAGGAGCACCCCTGAAAACATGAGAGACTACACGACCAACATTGTTCCAGTGCATAGAGTTTCCATCCTCTTCTGTCCTACGGCTAGATCCACCTTCTTGGCCAAAGTCCCTAAGTAAGCAACTAACAAAATCTGAAGGGGTCACGCCTCCATTACTATGTGCCTTTACAGTCGTCACCAACGTGTTTGTGATGTCCAGCAAGGCTTCAGCATCGGCGACCTGTTCCCTAGGTTTTTGTACTGTATATAAAAAAGAAAAAAAAACTTCTAACTGAATCCAGAATATTCAAACATGATAGTGTTAATAAATCATCATGGTTGTGAACCTTAAAATCTAAAAGAATAAGCTTTTGCTTCATTTCTCAACAATTATATAAATCCCAAAAGTTGGAGGGAAAATGATCAAATGTATATTTCTCATGCTCCATGTTTAAAGGAAATTATCAGGCATTACATCAGCTTTCTGAAGAAAGTATTTTCCACTTAAACTCAGCTTCGCTTAATTTATTTTTCATAGTTATGCGAGCAAGTAATGAAAGGCTATCAATCCAATTACTGAAGAAAACATCTATTTTCAAATGCACTAATTCTTTTGCCAAATAGACCATGAGATTTAGCAACTGCATGCTGCAAAAATTTCAACTTTTGCAGTAGTACTTCCAAAACTCTAGAAAAAACAATCGTAACTTATTTTCAAGGTGGAGGGAGCATTCAGTGCACAAATTGCACACTCACACAGGCATAGATAAGCTACATTAAAAATAGAACATATAGTATCAAATATCAATGCACCAGAAACGTAGAACTTGAATCAATACCTTGCTGATGTAGCCTTTCAACTTCCTCAATTATTGACTTAAATCTATCTGAATCAACTGTTGATATATTATCTCTCTCATCTGCAACAAACACACAAATATTATCGCCTAATTATGCAAAAACGACAGCAGCACCCATTGCATTTATGGAATCAACTTACTAACATGAAATATTCACCATAAAATCAAAATCGAACTCTTTTAACTCCAATGGAAACTAATCTTTGAACTCATCCAAAAAAAAAGGTAAGAATTAGTTGCTAACAAATGACATCAAAAAGGCAAATTTAAAGAAGATGAAAATGACAATTCTCTACGACACTACAACTACCATGATTTCAGTGAAAAAGATACTACATTTTAGATTTTTGTTTTGTTTCGTTTGGCATTATATTTGTTCAAAATTCAAATGAATAGTATAATTATCTATAACTATTTCACCAATAGTGCTTTCAGTTCTATCTGAATACCTAAATTCCATATCTAAATTCTAATTAGATAGTCATGAATCTACTCAGTGATGCAACAGAGTATTTAATCACATATAAAATTAACAAAATAAATAAATGAATGCAAGCATATAAAGGAGCAAAAATTATGAAACTACTAAATTACCAGAAATCCGATTCTTAAAATTGAGATAATGAGAACGAAGAACTCTTCGCCCTATTATAGTCTCTTCCTCCACCGAACTGTTATTGTTGTTGCTATTGCTAGGGCCTGCTACTGCTTCCGCCACTGCCGCTGCCGCACGATTACTCCTTGTTTTGGCTCCATTACCCGGAGTATTAACTGGTTCGCGTTTTACAGCTCGAACCATTGCTTAATAAGGAAGCTTTTTATGAAAGAATTAGGGCGAAATTGTTCATAGAAGATTCGAGAATCAACGAAGCAGATCGAAGAAATTGAGAAATCCGAGAAAAAAAATCGCTAAAAATTGAAATCCAGAAGAAGAAGAAGTAAGAACCCTATGAATATTCAAAAAAAGTTGAAACCTCCATTGAGGCGCGCTGTGAGTAATTTCCCCCTTTCCCTCTCTGGCGCTGTGTATAAATTTTGGGTAATGATGAAAATAGTCCTTAATATATTTTAGAAGTGTTGAATTTGGTCCTTTAAGTTACAAGTAAAGACAATAGCTATTTTTATTTGTCAAAATAAATTATGGAAACATAACCTCATGTACTTAGCTAAATCGAGGATATTTTAGGCTTCCTTTTATGTTACGTATATTGAATATATTCAATTACTCAACATAAAATTGTAATTTTCTTGAAATTCTATTGCTTATGAGACTTTCAAATTAGATTAGAAAATTTAGTATGAGATATAAAATTGAATGAAACGATATACAAATGGTCTTAAAAGTGGATGATCTTAAACATTTGATCTTCACTTGCTTTATGGACAACTTTTAGGGGTCGTTTGGCAAAGTGTATAAGAATAGTACTAAGTAGAATATATTAGTAATATTTAGATTAGTAATGATGATATTAGTTATGTTAAAATTACTTTTTATCCACTATTTGATTTGGTATCTCAAAGATGATTTTGTCGTTAACCATACTTATATATGAATTACTAACTTTTGTATTGTTAATGTCATGATTTATTATATACTAGTTACACGTCTTCTTATAATGAATTAGGTGCATAGCTAATATATATTATTTTCTTTAATGTATCCTATCAAACGATCCTCGATGTAAAAAAAGTGGCAAGCGGATCCAAGATAATCCATTTCTAAAGCTATTGGGCCTACTCGGGTAATAATCAGGATTTGTTGGGTTAAGGTCCAAAGTCCATGATGGCATATTGGCCTACCTAATTGTAACTCTAGTCCATATTTGACCATATCAGTGCGGATCCAAAGGGTTATCTCCGGGTTTATCGGAATTCAGTATTTAACAGTAAACTTAAGTATTATTTTGGAGTCATGGTAAAAACCTATACATTTGATTGATCTCTAATTACGTGGTAGGTGTATCGATAGTGATTTTGTGATGTCGCCAAACGTGATTGTAGTTGTGTGGTGGAGGTGGTTATGTTTTTGGGGCTGTAATAATTGTTGTTGTGTGTCTACACAGACTACACTGTAAGGTAAATTATCATAATATTCATTACGTTAATAACATCTTGATGACTTTCAAACTCTATATAAGATCTTAAGTTATTTGACATATTTATTCAGATTCAAACTTTAGTCGAACACAAATAAATATCAAATGACATGCAATCTCTATCATCCATAAACCGTGGAAATCTTATTCTAAAAACATCCTATAAGAATATTTTCAACTTTTATTCACTTTATTGCCCATTTTATTGAAGTATCTTTTATTGGGTTAGGCAAATTATGATCTTAAAACATGATGAGAATTCTTTAAAAAATAGTGGTCACCAATTTATGTTCTTTTCAACGATGGCAAGCGTTGTTTTAGGGTGTGTTTGGTATAAAATTTCAAACTTTTCCATAATTGGTTAATTAAAATATTATGAAAAAATAAAATTTATAAATGACATTTCAAGTTCAGTGTCTTATTCTCACCCCACACCCCAAACTCCACTCCTTGACCACCTCGCCACACCCCCCTATAGACTTCATATGTCAGAGTCTGTTCCGAGAAGAGAGTTAGCTTTCTGGTGAGTGTCGAGTAATACTCGCTCAAGGCCAAACAATGGCACAAATACCTACTACAATCCCCATAATATTTTCTTAAATTAGGTATAAATGTTTTTGAAATTATAATATTATTTTATTTACTCATCAAACATCAAAAAATAAGTAAGAAAATTATTTTAAAAAAATAAAAAATCATAGAAAACATATTTCTTCCTACCAAACATACCCTTAGTAAAGGGCGATTAAAATTAGTCAATAGACGTGGCTTACACTAAAGGTGTGAAATGAATTTTATGATAGTGATTTGTGAAGGGTTTAAATTTTCTTGTGAAATTAAATTATTTAAAAATAATAAGGCCGTGTTTGGAGAGTTTTGACAATTTAAAGACAGACTCTAAGGCTCCTCTATAGTTTTCTTGTTGTCATATTGTTTATAATTTTATGCCAAACATTATATTATTATAAAGAAATCATAGAAGATTAATAATTTTATTTTTAGGGTTTATTTGTTTGCTAGATTTTATTCATCCTTACAAGATTTTGACCTTTTGGGGGTGTCTTTTTCTTATTCCGAGTTATAGAACGTTGAATTAGTTTATAATATTTAATGATTTAAAAATGAAGAGACATATGTTTATTAAAGAGTATTGACTTTTCATAACGAGCTCTCTTTTTCTTTTCTTATATATGAGAACTTTCTTAAAATAACGTAAAGTATAATTTTGCATTATATTAAATTCTTTTGGATCTCGAAAAACTTGTAATTCCTAAATAAAAAATATGAATGATATTCCTTTATATGGAATTATGAACAATAATGGTGTTATGTTAAAGTCTTTCTTTTTTAATTTCGTTTTATTGTTTTTTCCTAACTTATGAAATGCTTGTTAAAAAGATTGAATGATTCTTTTGTTATAAAACTATTTTTAGAACCCTATGTGGAGATGGAATCTTTATAAATTATAATAAAATACTTAAAATATTTTTTAATTAAAGACATTATTATTTTAAAACACGTGTAAAGAGAAAAATTCATCTTGATGGAATCCGAGAATTTAAAAAAAGAGAAAATCATTTTCATTCACATCTCTCTCTAGTCTGCATTATATAATTATTAATGACTATCTAATCTCCACTTATTGCAATTTTATTATTTATCAATGTAATGGTTGAGAAGAAGAAGAAGCTCCAAAATGTATATAAAAATAACAATTTCCATTTTTGGATATTAGGGTTAAATGTACGTTCCCAATTCTATTATGTTATTTTACAAAAAAAAATTAAAAAATAGACAAATGACTTTTGAGATTTAACAAATATATACTCTGTAAAAAGTCTTCGAGATATTATTATTTTTCTTTTTTTTCTGGTGAGGTCGGCAATATAATGGATGACGACATTTATAATAAAGGTTCGATAAAGATGGATTAAAAAGAACTGACAAATTTTTAGATTATCAAGCTTTTGAAAAAAGGGATGTATCCCTTACATGACATTCTAAGTGAATTTTATGTTGATAGAAGAAATTGACTAATTTTATAAAGCTTTAACACAATCAAAATGGATAATACACACCATATTTTATGACATTTTTTTTTAAAGCTATAGAGTATTTTTATAAGAACAATATCTTTTTTATGTTTAAAGACTATTGATTTCATCATTAAAGTTATAATTATACAGTCGCATATATATAATACGTTTTAGATTACAAAATTTCTAAAGGTCTATTTTTTTCAATCGTTAAAATTTGTCAATAATTAAGTATCTTTACATACTTATAGTTGTGAATTTCACTCTCATTGAGTACATTAATTACACAAATATTTTATTAAATATCCATGAAAAAAAATCAATTTATTCTTTCAGCTCTTTCTATGTTTCAACAATGCGATATTTTTAAAACAATTATTTTCTAATTTTTTTTTTTTTTAAATCTTATCCAAACGACGACAAGAATATGCAAAATGAGAAGCCAAAAAAATTGGCTAAGATCAAATATATTATATACTTATCATAAAATAGCATAATTTAAATTTGCCTATTGATCAATACCAACTGGCCAATGTGTTTGAAGTTTTCTATAAGTTGTCCTTTGAACAATTTAAGAGGCAAAATAGCTATGTAATTGTAATGTTAATCTAAAAACAAAAAATAAAAGGTCCTTTTCATAATTCTGTAAATAATAAATATATCTCTTTTTGCCCTTTTCCTTTAAACAACATTTTAATGCCAAAAGCATCCAAAAATGTGATTTTTGAATATGAATCTAATCCACCAAGTGACTACCAACAAACGACAACATACTCAGTGTAATTATACATGAAAAGTTTGAAGAAAATTGAGTAAAAGACTTGTAAGTATACTATATTCCTACCTAGTGAAGATAGATATATATATATATATATATATATATATATTGTTTTCAAAAGACTTTCGATTTAAATAACATATATCAAAATACTTTTAAGAAAAAAATACAAAAATTATAAGAGGACATAGCAAATACAAGTTAGTCAATTAATATCCCGTTAATTTAGGGGAGTTAATCATTTTTTGGTACTTACCTATTGTAACATGCTCTTATTGTCCCAAATTGGAAATATCACACAATGACACAAATAATAATAGAATATAAAAGTCAACGAAGAAATCTTATTTTTTCTTGCATATTTTATGTAAGATCGTTTTCATTCTTTTTTTTTTCCGTTTAAAATTTGGGTTGATTAAATAAAGGTGGAATGACCTGGGAGGTCTCTGTATTTGACTTTGTTTGTCAGTTGAACCCTTCTACTCATCGCTTTGCCAAATGAACCCTTAAACTCAATGAAACTCTATTTTTTAAACCCCTCTGACCATTGACCGAGCTTATGTGGCATTGAAATGACTTAATTGGACAAATATGTAACCTCACGCGTTTTGAAGCAAGTGAATACAATATTTTTAATTTAAAATTATCAAAATTATAAGATAAAATAATAATAATAATTTTTTAAAAAAAAATAATACTAAAAAGCTCCTTCTTCTTCACTACGCCCCACCCCCACCCCTTCTATCTTCTTCTTCAGCCCCACCCCACCCCACTCTTTTTCTCTTCCTCTTCTTCAACCTCAGCCCCCACCCCCCCATCCTCCCTCCGCCCCTACTCATTTTCTCCTCTTCTTCTTCTTCAACCTCAGCCCACATCCCTCCCCCCACCCCACCTCTATTCCTTTTCTCTTCTTCTTTGACGTACATATTATCATAATAAAATTATCAAATAAAAAATTGAAAAAAGTTTTTTGTGCAAGAAAATATACCATTCACCATTTTTATAAACTTAATTCTTTAAGATCTACTACTTGAATTTACATATAAATATTTTTTTACAAATTTGAAGTTTTCTTGATATCTCTTTTTATCAAATCAAAATAAATAGAACCATAAAGCATGTGCGAGAACTAATTATAATTTATCACATTTTGTGATTAAAGTGTGAACTATGAAGAAAGATGAAAATGGTGATTTTTATTTTTGGGATGAAAATGGTAGAAGGCGGGAACAAAGAAGATGAAAAGTGGGAAGGGAGTGAAATGGTACAAAGAGAGAGAGAAAATTGCATTTTTTAAAAATACATGATGTGTCATTAAAAAATGACATGATATTTCATATGTAAAATGAGTGTACTACACGCACACACATCAGATGAGAAAGGGGTCTAAAATATTGTGTTTGAATGAGTTTAAGGGTTTAGTTGGCAACGTCGTAAGTACAGAAATCCAACTTACAAATTGAGTCAAGTACAAGGGCCTCTCAGGCCATTCTGCCTTAAATAAAAGATAAGTATAGTTAGCCACTAAATCAAGAATGTTAAAGCCTGTAAAGATAAATAATAACAATTTTTTTTTTGGAATTATGGATTGACATTCTTCATTAGGTAAAACTATACATATATAAAAAATTGTAAAATAAAAATAAAAATCTCCTTCCAATAAGAAAATACTTTTAAAAAAAATTAGACTTTTCGTATAATAACTTAGTGAAACAATAATTCCAAAAATATATATAGAGGAAGAAAAAATATTAAGGATATTGGCAAGGGGTTGTAACTTGTACCTAAATATAATTAACGAACAAATAATTGATTTTAATTAGTATCTTTTAAATTATTTAAGCTATAATTATATGCTAAACTAATTAGAATATAAATCATTCATGTGCTTCACCAAATAATTGTAGTCGATTATTCCGTTAATCATTTCATAATTAAAAATAGTTAATCATAAAAGTCCCACTTCTCATTTGATTAATTTTTTAATGATATAAAAACAAGTTCTCCAAATAGAAACCCCAAAGAAACCATTGTTGTTGCATTTTATTTATTTATTTATTTTTTATTTGTTATTTATTTATTTATTTATGTTGGCTACTTGGCTACTAGCACATTGTGGAAACCGGCCATTTGTATTCTTTTTTAATTGGTCAAAAGAGAAATAAATGAAGTAGTTCGCTTTTATGCAGGGTCCGAGAAGAGTCATCATAGGTTCGTCCGAACCCATGAATCCCACCTAACTCCACCTCTGAAGATCAGGATGTAATCAGAGTGATGGGGTGAAGCTAAAAGTTTGTCGAATTCTTTTAACTTTAGTTCAAACATGCATCATGTTCATATTAAGAAATATTTCACTAAACTAATATGTATGAAAATTAAATCAAGAACCTAGTTACTAACACATAATATCGATAAGAGGAAGTTGCTCGGATGCTAACATCTCTACTTCTGAAAAAAAATATATTAAGTTTAAATTCTAGCTCCCTCTCTCCTCTGATGTAATATAGGTGGTCTAAATAAAAAGTTAGAATTAAAACTTTAAAGCTTATGAGTTTAAATTCCAAACTTTTGAAAATTACTGAGTTCTAATCAATAATTTACGTAGATTCAGTAGATTTTTTTCAATACAAATTAAAGCATGGATCAAAGCTATTGGAAGCACTAGCTAGCTAGCTCCTCTCCAGAGTCTGTCTCAACATAAATATGTGATCCAATATTAATGACTGATTTCATAATTAACTTGTAATAATTTATATATAAATTAATCACATAAAATAATTTTATTATTGATCGAAAATTCCCTCCATTTTAACACTTAACCCCACAAAAAAAAACAAATTATTCTGGAGGATTGGATATTTTATTACTGTAAATGTCAGCTACATATTGATTAAGATTTTGAAAAAATAATATGAGATAACCAAGGTGGTTTTCTTGTTTTTTAGTTTTTGTTTGATACTATGTGGAGAATCAATCTGATGATTCACTTTTTGTCTACTTCTTGCTGGTACAATAAACAGCTTAGCACTCAAAGTGAAGCACTTCGATAGATTCGATTAGGATTGATTCTTCAGATCGAAATTTTATTTAATGTGTCTACTGATATTTGTTAAAATCTTCGACTTACCCCATGTGTTCTTTCACATACTCCAGCTATAATAAATAAATAAATAAAAACTAATGAGCTGATGGTCTATTGGTATATATGCATGCAAATTGTTTTTGAACTTAAATTATATATGTTAACGATATAAAAAAATTAATGCAGTTTAATTTTTTACATGTTATAGCATGCCATTTACCATTTTTTAAAGTTGTGTAAGTCACATGTATCAAACATCCAAAATACACTATTTGGGAGAATCTAACAAGCCTACATCATTTTTTAAGAATTCGAACAAATAAAACTATGATTTTAGGCGTAAATTCCTCCTCGTTCCATTTTTTCACATAAGAATATGAAGAAGAAAAATGAAAGAATAAAACATGTATTATTATTAATTAAATTAATAAAACAATAAGAGAGAGGCTTATTTATCCAAATGTCTCCTTTTTAAGTTATTATTTAGATTTTATTTTTATTTTTAAAAGTTGTATGAACATAGTTTTTGAAACTGATAAAACATGATTCTATGAAAAAACATTGACCGTACTCAATATTTTCTGTCATAATGGTTCTCTCAATATTTTTAGTTTTCTAAAAAAGAATCTTTCGCTGTAAGTTGCAGAAAAAATAAAAAAATAACGATTTACTAAACTTTTTGGATTTAAAATAAAAGGAATGTGTGTATAAGGAAGTTTCTAGACATGAACCACTATAGTCTACTAAGAATAATTAAGCTTGAGATAGAGCATTAGTGGATATATACCATTCCTCATAAATTTATTATGTTGATATATGCACCCATAAACTATATTCTTTTATCATCTAAAAATGATGCTAAAATTAATTGTTTAACCTTATATTCCTCCTTTTAAGAAAATTCTGTATCTTTTTCACTTTTCATTTTAATAGTTTAAGAACAAAACACAAAAGGACACTTAAATTCTAGGCAAACATCGTTATGGTGGCATCGTTTGTCTGAAAATTTAATAGTTGTTATAGTAAGATATTGTTAATATGTTACATATGTATACTGTCATTTGATTTTATAAATAGTGTATCAAGAAGAAGAAATATACTTGATAACCAATTTAACCAATACTTAGAAAGAGTACGAATGTAAAAAAGCCAAATATGTGATCATAGTTGATGGATATCATTTAAATATTATTTTTTTCCTTCTAGAAATTTGTACTTGATATTACCATAATATTTTGTTTTTATACATAATATATAGTTGTCAGTGCTCTGTTATAGTAAAATATAACATGAAAAATCGATCCGAATTTGATAGTGAAATGTTGGTATGAGGAGGTTTGACTGTATTTCTTTGTTGGAAGGGACAAAATGCTGTTATATATAGTAGTAAATAGTTCACCTTGTAAAATGTTATGTCCTTGGTCTTATCATTTGTTCATTCCTTATCTACATTACAGAATATTTAAAATATAGTTGGCATTTGGCACTTACATGTTGACATATTCATATTCTTTATATCATGTGTATGGAGTCATTCAGAATATAACAAAAAGAAGAAGAAGAAGAAATTAGGAGCAAAGATTCAATTTTTATTTTTCAAGAATCTTCATCCTTTTAGTTTCTTGATTTTCGCGCTTTTTAATTAAGACATTCATTCAAGAAATGCAGTTTGTTTGTTGAAAAGATTAAAACAGAATCACCCTTGTTTGTGTATTTTGATAGAAGTTGCTATTTTCTTGATCTTGATCTTGACTAGTCGTTTTGGCGAAAAAATGAGTATTCAGAACTATGAATTAGCAAGTGATTGCAACTTAGAGTTCCCACAGATGGGATTTTGTTTCCAGCCCGAAAACTCTGCAGAAAATGGTTGTCAACATCAGCAGCAACAGCAACAGCAGCAACAGAATTTTTGGCCTATTACTGATTCATCATCATCGAGAACGATTATAAGTCGAATAGGATCATCACCTTCTGCTTTTTTTGCTACAGAGAGGTACCTTGGATTAACACAATATGAATATCAAGACAACAATAATAGTTGTACTCAACTGTCCAAGAATCTTGATCCTCAAACTACGTCGTTTACTCAGCAATGTGGAAATGGATTCTTAGCAGATTCATCAGCACGAGTTGACACCGATTTTCCTAAGATTTCAATGCCATCATTCATCAGATCACAGTTTTCAAGTAGTCAACCATTTGGTCCTGAAGGACTCTATGGAAATCCTTTTAGTAATCTGTCAGAGAAAGAGAGGATTTTGCTTCTTAAGAGTAAGTTGTTTAGAGAAATTGACTCTTCAAATAGGCAGCCTGCTTCAATCCCTTTACAAGGAAATCAAGACTATGGTGTAAGTACTTTCAATTGATTCTTGTCTACTTAATATAGTCAAACCTCTCTATAACAACGTCGTTTGTCCTGATATGTTTTGGTTGCTATAGCAAGATGTTATTATCGAGAACATCTAATATAACGTAATATGAAATCCTGTTCCAAAGAAAACATGGTCGTTATAGTGAACTATTGTTATAGAGAAGTCTGACTGTAGTATTGTTTTTCAAGTTTTATTCTGACTCGAGTTATGTTCCCACAGGTCTCAAATAATACATGTGGTTTTAACTTGGTACATATAAGGCAACAATCTGGAAGTCAATCAGCAAATACTTTTAACAACTCTGGATGTTCTGGAGGATCTTTATCGAGTAAGGCACGAATCAGGTGGACTCAGGATCTTCATGATCGATTCGTTGAGTGTGTAAATCATCTTGGAGGAGCTGACAGTAAGTAATTTTACACATTTTTTTAGCTTTTGTTTCTTTGGAGGTGATCATTTTGGCTATGGATTAATTGTTCTTCACTTCATTTGCCAGAGGCGACGCCAAAGGCAATACTAAAGCTGATGGATTCAGAAGGATTAACAATTTTTCATGTAAAAAGTCATTTACAGGTACTTGTTAATATGGAAGAAATACTTTCTGGGAACACCTTTTTGTATTTAGACAAAATTCTGAAGCAAATGTTCTTTTCTTCTTGTTTTGACTACAGAAATATCGAAATGCAAAGTTCATTCCTGAATCGACAGAAGGTATGTATTATCCGAAATAAGCTTCATGTTTATTATGAAAGACAAACAAAATTAACCCACAGCTTGAACCCGTGACTTGTAGTTCACATAGAGATAACTTTATGGTTGCTCAAGACTCTCTTCATTACGCAAACATCAGTACTATATTCTGCTGCTTGTTTTATGCTTTTGTGTGAACTTCTGAGAAAAAAGGGAAAATATGTTTCTCCAAATAGGAGGTCCTTAACATGGCCATTCAACCACATAGAAGTATCATCGTCTTGACAAACAGTTACTACACCTTAATTCCAAACAAGTTGAAGTCCGTTATATGAATCCTCACTAACCATGTTCTAGACCTTCTTCGAAAAATCTTCTCTGCTTTTCATTTTTTGCTATTTATGCAACAAGTGGATCCAACATGATGAAAAACACAAGAAGAGACTATCTCCTTACACAAATATGCTAATAGTAAATCTATTGAAGTCTTTGAAATCTCAGTAGATTGAAAAGAACATTTTCATCTTACTTCTTAGACATTTCACTTTAATTTTATTTCGTATGATGATGATATGAAATGAGCTTTAAATGAAGGAGTGGGGGATTTATATAGCGGACCCCAACTTGTTTGAGACTGAGGCATAGTTGTTGTTGTTTAAATTTGATATTTACAGTAAACTAAAAACTTAATTTTAACTCTGCTTGTGGAAAAATGCTCTCTGAGATGTACTCAAATCTGCCATTACATGCTAAGTACTTAATCTTAAAGTTTCCATCTCTCTATGGAAATGACAGTTTCCTCCTTTCTATGATGCAGGGAGATCTGGAAAAACAGACATCCCGAATAATGTGACACAGACCGACAGCAAAACGTATGTTCTTTGCAACTATCTTAACTAATTTTTGTGACTATTTTACCTTAATCCAGATTTATTTTCAGTGGAATGCAAATCAAAGAAGCACTGCATATGCAGCTAGAAGTCCAGAGACGTCTTCACGAGCAGCTAGAGGTACATTTAGTACATGAAAAGATATAAATTTAGACACTTGTAGCATGCTTAGAGCTGAAACAGTATGAATGCAATCTTTCTGAATCTTCTTGTCTTTCTGTTGTTAGATTCAGCGGAAGTTACAGTTGAGGATCGAAGAACAAGGGGAGCAGTTGAAGAAGATATTTGAACAACAACAACAAACAACTAGGAGTCTCTTGGAGACGCGAAATTCAAGCATTTCGTCTCCTGCTGATCAGTTCACCCCGCACGAAGATGAAGTTTTTGCTGCAGAAAGCTTCAATAATACTCATTTCCAATCTAATATAAGTTCCAATGACATGTAAACAACATTAGTTTGTCATTTTTTTCAGCTAGCTTTTGAAAGAGAGTCGACGTTAGCATTTCTGTAGAGCTAATTTTGCCTCCCAAGCAAACTACACAAAAAAAAATGTATATTACAAAGTGCAGACATAAATATCATGCAAAAACTTAAAGTACTTCATTCATGCTATATGTTCAATGGTGCTCTGGTGTGCATAAGGAGAAATTTGACTAATGATAGTTATTTGATAAGGTGATTTTGTAAGTTGTAATATGCTTGTATACACTAAATTTTATCTTTGCTTCTCTGTAGTTTGCCCTCAAGTGTGACACAACGTATATCATGAGAACTTCGCGCTTCAAGCTTTAAAGTTTACTGAAATGACTTATAAGTTCTGAAAATTGGAAACTAGTTAAGCCTAACTTAAGACTAAAATATCTAAAGTTCAGACCTTCGAGTCTGAAGTTCAAATTCATGTTTACCCTTTTTCTTCACATCGTTTTATTCGAGTTATACCATTTTGTGAGAGCATTGTATGCAAATGCAACAAGATACCTTCTATTGCCAGAATTTCTAATAGCAAGCAATTTTTCATCCTTTGATCTGCATTGGTTCCTTATGTTGTCCATCCGTCCGTCTACATAAAAAAACAACACAAAGCAACAACATGATGAAGAACACAAGGAGAGACTATTGCCTTGCACAATTCTAATTATAAAATCTATTGAAATCTTTGGAACCTCAGAAGATTGAAAAAACATTTTGCTTCGATAAAACTCATTTCCAATCTTAAATAATTTGATCATGTTAGCACTTCATTAAAAGCTAATATAGCCTCCCAAACAATTAAACTACACAAAAAATGTTTAGTACACAAAGATCAGACACAAATATCATGCAAAAACTTGAAGTACTTCAGTCATACTATATGTTCAATGGTTCTCTGGTGTGCATGGAGAAATTTGACTAATGATGTGCTTGTATATACTACTCAATTTTGTCTTTGTGTGTGAGATAATGCATATGACATATGAGACCTTTGTGCTTCTAGGCTTTTACAAGGGGTGGGTGTAGCGCGGATGATTTTAAATCGGATTCCTCATTCATTAGATAAAGAAGATCACCAAGATACCGCCAATGATTTATTTCAATTACAAGAGCTCATATTGAATTGACATATTAAGTGCAGATTCGATCCGAGCTCTCTTGTTATATAGTAGATATGATGGTCTATGGATAGTCGATACACAAAACTCATTTATGATTGTCATAATTAGTAGCAGCTAAATAATTAAGGGCGTGTTTGGTATTAAGAAAATTTTCAATTTTTTCATGTTTGGTTGAATTAAATGTTTTGGAAAATGGAATTATTTTTCTCCAATTTTTTTAAAAAAGGACTTTCTATGTAAAATAAGAAACACATTTACCAAAACTCTCATTCAATCTGACCATCCAACCCGGGATCCAATCCCAACCTAGGACCCAACTTCTGATCCCGACCTCGACTCAGACCCAACTAGACTCCCTCCCCAACTACGACTCAGGGTCAAGGTCGGGCCCCGACTCAAAGTATTTTCTTAGATCTCAATTCGAGATCAGGATCATGTTACGGTCTCGAGTCAACATTAGATCTCATGTCGTGTTTGGGTTTGATTGTCAGGTGTCAAGTTGGGGTTAGATCAAAGTCAAGTTCTTAATCGGGGTCAAGTCTCAAGTAATGGTTGATGGTTGATGTTGGGGTTAAGTCGAGTTTCGAGTCGAAGTCGGAACAAAAGTCTGAGTCCAGGGTGGGTGTTCGGGTCCAATGTCATAGTATTTGTCCAAATTATACCTAAATGGTCTTGAGGGAAAACATTTTCCTCATACCAAAACACTATTTCAATAGTACTTGTCCAACATCATATCTTCATCCCCAATGTAATAAATGGACTGGGCTTAAGCCCAATTTATGATTTTTAGTTATGTAGGCCCATGATAGTGTCCAATCATCATCACTTTTGTTTTGTACCAATAGTAACCAACACAACATGTGGGACCTGGAACAGAAGCGACGAAAAGTCGCAGATAGAAAGCCCAAAAACAAAAAGGGCTTTTTAGTCATTTCATCTTTAGATTAATTAATTAACCTTTGTTTAACTCAATTGGACTCTCGGGATTCAGTTATGTAAGGAATATTTACTGCTAATCATAATAATTTAATCTTCATATAAAGTGGTTATTTCTAATTTATCGTGAAAAAGACAAAAATACCCTTCCACAATTTTTTAAAACTCTATAAGAACTTGTCAAATGTGAGTGGATACCAGCAATTTGCTCTACACAAAATCTCACGCGTTTCTTTTGTTGGGTTTAGCATAATCAATTATAAGTGAGTTTTTGATAGAACTTACCAAGAAATTAATAGAAATAAAAATCGAATGAAAAAATTAATAGCTTGTAAAAATATGACAAACTTTACATCACCAATACATACAACTTACGTTCATCGTGGAAACATTATTAATAGAATTAATACTTTTATCAAGAAATTAAAAATATAAAAAAATGAACTCACACATAAATTAATGAAATTCGATCTATTATATATAAATTAAAAAATGTTTTTGAGTTTGAATGTAGTTTACCACATAACATGTAACATGTGTGCATTTGTTCAAGACAATAATATAACAAATAGTTTGAGTTTTGCCTTGTTGATCATCTTGCATGCAATTTTTTTAATCTACATAAGGGTTATATATATTAAAAATTAATTAATTGTTCATCTTAATTTAACTTAAGTAGGTTTACCACTTATCAAACATTAATTAAAGCCACGAGATATTCATTAACATGTTTCCTTAAATAATTACATACTTCAAGTCTTCAATCCTTTCCTACCCAACTAACTACATCTATTAATTGATTCACTATTTTCCTTATATTAATATATTAATGTCCATCCACTTCCCTATTGACCACTGGTTCCTTATCGGGTAAATCATCAACAATCTATCTACCTCCCTAAGATATGAATAAGATTACGTATATATCATTTTCTTAAGACTCACTTCACTCCTAGGAGTTTTCTCCTCTTTTGCTTGTTTGTTGAATTTCAAATTTACAACATTAGGGTTTGAGATGAGAGATGCTACAATCCGAACAATTCACTATAGTCTTTTAAAATTTAGACTAATGAAATTACACTGAATGTAATTATCTGTATCAATTTTTCACACAATTCAATTTAACTTATTGTGATTAATATATATATATATATATATATATATATATATATATATATTAATTATAAGTATTGGTAGTTTTATATGTTTAAGCACATATCAATA
>JAJOOO010005791.1:0-22360 GCA_029582685.1 Solanum piurae
GATACACGCAACTTGCCACTTCCAGCCTGACCAAGCATGCCATAGCCCACCCCAAATCCATCCCCTAACGAGCTTTCTTCAGGTACCCCAAACTTCACCCTATTCCTCAGCTTCTGCGCGTCTGTAACCTGATATCTGTCTTTCCTCTTACTATGCCGAATACCACCTCTCTGCTTCTTAGACCTAAAATCAGGAACTGGAAGAGGCTTTGGCAGCCTTGCAGGAGGTAGCTCTTGCAATTTCTCTATCGTTTTACAAATCTCTTCCTTAAAATTAAATATTCCCGCTTTGCTCAAGTCCATTCGTGCTGCTAGAATAGCTTTGTTCGCCAGCATTCTACAAATTTTCACCCTTAACGAAGGAGGTGTACTCTGAAATATATCTGTTTCCTCAATATAACAAAATCGCGAAGCATTAGCTGTGGAAAACCCAGCTAAATTCTTCCTTTTACCACCCAGATTCCTCACATTATCAGCAGGCATATTCGCCAACAACGATAAACCACCAGCAGAACACATTAGTTTCGCAGCAACTGCACTCCCAACAACACCAGACAGATTAGGAGCAATATCATTCATTCGACTCTCAACAAAATCAACCACCTTCTTCTTCGACGAATCAAGAGCTAGGGTTCTATCACATGCTTCCAATGTCCTCTGTAAAACATCCTCCGGCAACGGCTTGCCACTAGTAGTAGACGCCGTAACAGAAACAACCATGATAATAGCTGAAGGTAACAATTCCTGCAAATCAACAAGAGTCAGATCCGTTTCGTTCCCAATTTTTTTAACAACCCTAGCATAATCAATTGGATGATTAACAAGTGAATCTAACTCAGGAAACTTCAATCGATACTTATCACGTATAAAATTGTGGATTATAGCAATTTCATCCTCAATTTCAACAGATAATGCGTTACAATCTACTATCAACTTATATTCGTGATCATCTTCTTCAACAATAACATCACCTTTATTCGCTGAAATTATGGCATCTTCAACTTTCTGCATTATATCAACGTAGTTACGTGACTTCTGCAGCATCGAAACATTATCTAGATCGTAATTGAACGCCTTTCCATGAACATCAGGTGTAGTATCGGACAATTCGTCTAATTCCTCCAAATCTGCCATGAATGAATCAACAAGAGTTGTCATTATTCGATTTGTTACTGCAAATTAAACACAATCTGTTCTGATCACTCAAAATCTGCAAAAAAATTAAACCTAAAAGCTGTAGATTAATTTTGGTTATTGGTCATTTTATAGGAATATTTTGTTTCCGAGTTTGTATAGGAATAGAGTGTTTTTTCCGAATTTAGTTAGGATTTTAGAATAATTTTGTGTATCTTGTTTGTAATCTTAATTAGCCTCTTTTAAGTATTGTGTTAGCAGTTTTGGTCCTTTAAGTTTGTCAAAATTTAGCATTTTTGATCCCTGTCAAACTTTTACCAAAATTTGATGACTTTAACCAGAATTGTGGGGGGAATTTAAACGCTAGAAATCTCCGTCAAAGTCTCAAAATCTACATCAGTCACAAAAAATAACATACTCAATATATATTTTTAAATGTCTTAACTAGCGAATGTAATTATTTTCAATCGATCGATTAAATATGTAACTTGCAGAACTCTTTGAGAATTTCCATCATCAGATGATTACCTAATAATTAATATTACCATTAAAGATTGAACTAAACGGATAAGACAAGTTTACAAAGACGTATGGAAATAAATGTTAGGTATACTTAATTTCAAACTAGAAATTTATAGAGCATTGACATGTATATGTTGCTAAAAACATTTTTTTCATGCCCTTTTGTCCACCCCTTGTATCTCATTGACATTATGAATGTCCTAGACAGAAGTAGACCCACGTGAAAACATGAGGTGCGCATGTACTTATTAGCTTCAGAAAAAATAAATATATAAAATGAATTATATATCATGTAATGAGCTAGTTGAATCAGTAATTTTAGATACCAAATAGTTAATATATACTATGATAAGATACTCCATTTGTGACCAACATAAAATACTTATCATATTTCGTTTCTCAACAATCAAGCTAGATGAATTAATTAGAACAACATTTTAAGATGCATTTTTCATCATATTAATATGAGAAGGATCATAACTTATATGAGTAATACTTTTCGTATAGTTTTGAAATATATATAAATTTTAATTTTTAAATATAGTCAAATTAACTTTCGAAAAGTAAAACATAACAAATATCTTGAAACGAGAAGGAGTAGGTAATTAGAAGTGAAATGAATGCAATAGTACATTACATTGTCTACCAACAACCTTGGAAAAGTCATAGTATATCTAATTTGGGTAAAAATCTATTGCATTGTCTTTGATAGTTGAAAGTTGGAACTAGTTAATTACTAGGTACAAAAATAAATTTTGTTAGTTGGGTCATGGGTACCAGAAAACTCAAGTTGATATTTGCATATATTAGACTATATAATATAATGGAATTATTAAATTTTTATGAGTTGATGTGTAGACATGTAGTCATTAAATTAATACAAATTACTTGTATAAATTGACAACCACATGTGAGTCAAATTAGTTTTGCTTTGAACAAAGTCCTAAATCTCCCTCTTGTTTGAAATTTCAAAATTATACATCCAATTGATTAACAATATACTCCAATAGATCATTTATTTTGGTTTGCACCAATTTATTCGATGCAAAAAAGAAGTAGAGTAGTTGTAGCAGTATAAATTTTTTTTTTCTTTCTATTCTATGTTCGAGATCTGCATTGAAGTTTGACTAAATTCAAATTCCCATGATCAATATTTTAGAAGCGACACTCTCAACATAATATTTTTCTTTATCAAAAAGTTCAAACCTGCTAATTAGAGTACTGATTTATACAAAATACTATAACCAATATTTATTGAATTACTAACTTTATCCCAATTACCACTTAAGGTTTATTTAGGAATAATCCAGCATATTCTTATGAGTATTAAATCTAGATCCCGATCTTGCACATTATTTGTAACACATTTTATTTTATTTTTACCAAAAAGATGATTTTACATTAGAATATATTAGTATTGAACTTTATGGCACATGCACCCGGAAAAATGACAGATTTACAGATCCAAATTAAATTAAATTAAATTAAATTACTTTAAAACTTAATTTTGAATATTTTAATAATATACCAAAAATAATAATAATACAAGTTACTTCTTTTTATATTAATATATGATTAAAAAAAGTACATTTTAAAATATTAATGTAGAAGGACTATGTTTTTTTTTAAAATCCTATGTTTGACATTTATTTTAAATCGAAATACATTTTAAAATATTAATTTAGAAGGAGTATGTTTTCTGGTTTTTAATTCTATGTTTGGTATCTATTTTAAAACATAATGACGTTATTTTAAGTGATTTCTATTATAAATAAAGAGATATTTACCATCCATCACAACATCGCCTTTAAGGCAAAAATAAATATATTTACTTCACTTATCTTATTATCATTGGTATTATATATATATATTTTTTATTTTTATGTTTAACACATAATTTAAAATATAATAACGTCACATTGAATAAGAATATTTTTTTATGATAAATGAAAAGATACTTACTACCGCAACAATTGCCTTTTAAATGTGTGTGTAAATATATTTACTTCTCTTGTTTTATTATCATTGGCATTATGTAATTAATTTGGATGACTTTGGGGTAAAAATGCTTTCCCTCAAGGATGGTAATATATTTATTTTCAAAGACAATCACTTTCCTTAAGGATGGTAGGATATTTATTTGATGGTGCTAGTAAATATTTACCTTTCTTGTCTTATTGTTATGTTATTATAATATATTAATTTAAAAATAAAATTATTTTTTATCAGTCCACTTTAATATATTAAAAGATTATTTTTAATCTTTTACTTTTTATACTAACTACCAATTTTCTAAATCATTTTCCAATTCTATTAAAATGTTAATATCATGAATATTACAATGAAATATGCTCTTCAATGCTAATTAATCTCTTTATTTTAATTTAATATATAATTTTAATAAATAAATAATTTTAAACTAAAACTATGTAAATATATTAAAGTGTAATATATTAAAGTGTATTTTTTAACCTCATGATCTAAACATATCATGTGAAAAAAATGAATTAAAAAGTTGTAAAAAAGATTTTTTTTCTTTTATTTTTTAAATAATTAAAAAAATAAACAAATTGAAAGAGGAGAAGTAATAACCTTTTCATGTTTAAACTGATATTCATAATTGTTGCTAGTGACGAAGCCAAGATTTTCAACAAAAGGGTTCAAAATCTGAAGAAATAGACATACGAAATAGTCGAAAGGGATTCAACATCTATTATATATATCTAAAAATTTATTTTAACCGTGCATAAATAATATAATTTTCCGTCGAAGGGCCTATCAATAAGATGTTGCGGCAATTAAATGAAAAGGAAAACATTGATATAACTAATATGTGTGACTAATATATCATGAATTCAAGCTATGAAAATAATCTCTTTATCGAACTATCGAATAAAATTAATATAAAAAACTTTGTAATTTGTTCCTTCTTTAAATTTTGTATGATAAAATCTTAATACATCGAACTGTCTCTTCAATCAATGACTTATATTATCTCGAGCTAGTCAAACCAAGGAAATTGGAAGGACTTTCTGCAAATTTACGTTCTCCCCAAGTCACCGTCTCCGTTATCTTTTTCTAAACGGAGTTTAACTTTTTACTGTTTACAGCGGCCACCGGCGGTGAAAAGACCGACGGACGAAACGTGAAGGGAGGTTCCTTCTGTTGAACAACAAATAAAAAAGGAAAGATAATTAAATTAAATAAATGTAGCATTTATTAGTAAATAAAATAAAATATATATAAATCTATATATATATACATATATATAATTTTAGAGAGAGAAAGAGAGACGTAAAGGCTTTATAATTTCTTCAATCATCTTTGTTCATTATCCGATCCTTCAAAAATCATTTCTTCATTCTCCAGAAAAAAATACTATTATTATTAGCTTAATTTGTTTTTAATTTTTTTTAAAAATTAATTTGGGAATCTATTTCTCTTTCTGTTGAAGTATTGAAAACCCTTTACGATTCAATTTTTTCAGAATCATTTGATCTAGATTTGTACATATTCTTTGTGAATTCTTTATACCCTTTGTAAAAAAAACAAAAATAAAGTTTATTTGATTGATGAATTTGATGTACAGGTAGATAAAGATTGCAACAAAAGAGGTTTTTGATAAATTTGTTGTGTTTTGAAGTTAAAGTTTGGATTTTTACTTGTGGGGTTTGGTAGTTGTGTTGATAGTGGAAGTTTTGGAAGAAGACAGATTTGGGGTTCAATTACTGTTTTGCTATTCTGTTGTGATTTGGAAGGAGAAGAAGCGGTGTGTTTTATGCAGCTTTGGGTTTTGGATTTTTGCGATGTTGGAAGCAAAAGGTATGGACAGGTGTGAGATGTAACGTTTTCTTATACCTAGGGGTTATCAAGAACGGTGATATATAGGTGTGAAGAAAGCTAAGGTTATGATCAGAAGAGTAGAGAATAGGAGTTTTAAGAATCAGAAAATGAGGAATGATGAGCAAAAACCACCTCTTGAAGGTGGGAATGTTGCGTTAGGAAGGAGCAAAAATGGTGTTTTTCCAGCTTCCTTTCGAGCTTTATCTAAGATTGTGTCATCAGGTGCTTCAACTGTTGCTTCCACAGTTAAATCAGCTGCTTCGGCTATTGCGGAGAGGGATAACGAGTCGAGCCATGATCAGGTGCTGTTTTGATGTTCTTTTTGCTTTTATGTAGTTTGTTGGTGTTAGATATCAGGGTTTATAACTCTTTTTGTATGGAAAGATTGAAGCTTTATACTTGTTAAGATGGGTTTGCTACTTGTATATTTATAGTTGAATGTCATGAATCGAAATGCAGTTGGTTTATGCAGTTTTGAGTTCAAATCCTTAATGCTGTGAATGTTATGCTAGTTTTACCTTAGGCAAGTAACTGGTGAGAATAACTAGATCCAGTATATACCTGTTGTGGTGTCTTCTTACTCTTTTTAGGTTAGTTTTCTTTTCACAAAATTTAGCTCCAAGTTGAACAACAATCTCTACGAAGTAGGGGTAAGATCTGCGTATACACTACCCTCCCCAGATCCCACTTGTGGGATTACATAGGGTATGTTGTTGTTAGTTCCAAGTAGAACTTATGTGGGTTAAGTTTCTTGGGTTGCATATCATGTGCATTTTTTCTTTTTGCCACAACAAAGGGAATATAATTAGAAATGTATCATGATTATATCCTTATATGGATCAGTAGGGGAATGAGATCTGAAAGTCCATTTTTACTGATCTGCTATGTATTTTGTTTGGTTTTTCATGACTCAGTCTTTCTCGTATGACCAATACAATTTTTTGTTTTTATTAATAACCGTGGTGTCTAGGCCAGCTTGCTTGCACCTCGATTAATTCCACTGGTAATTGTCACCTCCCACCATCAACAAGTACTAGGTAACTCTGTCCACCTAGGTTAGGAGCCTAGGACAAATGAGAAGAAATCACCTAGTTAATTTTTGTTTTCTTAAATCTATGTTGGCTTCGAACCTAAGACCTCCTAATTCTCAACCCACTTCATTGACTACTAGGCCACAACCTTGAGTGCAAATATAATTAGCACTGCATCATGATTATATCATTATATGGATCAGCAGGGGAAATGAGATCAACTTGAATGTTGTATATGGTGTATATATGCATATTTGGTGGCCCCTTTCCTTAGTAGAAAAGAAAAGATATGCCTATCCTAACTGGTCTATGTGTAGCATTAGGGTCTTTGTGGGAGGCCTGTTTGAGCATGCATGCTTATTGAACTAGAAATACAATTTTCTGGATGCATTTGTGATCAGGGAATATGAGTAATTTCAAAATGACCTTTTCTTCAATTTAGTATCATAGGTCCTTAGGAGTTGGTCGTTGGGACACACAAATAAGTTTGTCTGGTACTCTGGTTCTTCTTATCTCGTATTGAAAAGCATGTTAATGCTACCAGAGGTTTTGTTCTTGTAGTGTTTCTGGCTTTCAAGCTATGTGACAACATATAATCTTTTTATTTAATGTGGTGTTTGGCTCTTTCGTACAGCTCGTTAAGGTTGCTAACTTATTACTTTATTTGTGGAATTCTAACTTCGATTTTGTCGTGTTTGTCTAAGATCCCGCCTGTGTTTTGTCTGGTTGTTGTTCCTGAATGAATGATCCTAATGCATAATTGGACCTTTTTTTTTTTTTCCGTTGTTGTCGTATATCCAGATTCCTCGAATCATATTGTTCTTTTTTCGTCGTTGTCGTATCCGGATTCCTCGAATCATATTGTTTTTTTCGTCGTTGTCGTATATCCAGATTCATTGAATCATATTTTCTTTTCGTTGTTGTCGTTTATCCAGATTCCTCAAATCATATTTTCTTTTCGTCGTTGTCGTATATCCAGATTGCTCGAATCATATTGTTTTTTCGTTGTTGTCGTATTTCTAGATTCCTCGAATTATACCATATGTGGCATACTTGTGTTGCAGTTAGGAATTTAAAATGCATTTTCTTCACTGTCTTTTTCCTGATCAAAAAAAGGAATTTAAAATGCATATCACATGTCGCTTGAGCTTTATTACTACAAATACAAGTACTAATCATATAAATGAGGATGGGAGTCTGAAGATGGATGGCACAAAATCATGTTGCCATGTCCTTGTAATTTGGGTTAGTTTGAGTGTGGGGGCTGCATGAGGGGTCAAATAAAGGTAGTCAAAGTTTGACCGACCTTAAAGAAGTTTTTGGGCACCAGGAGGGTGAAAAAGAAGCGCGAAAGAGACATGGTATTAATGAAAGGAAGTGTGAGCTTTTGAGATCTATGACCTTAATGATATGAGATCTTCACAGAATTTAAGATGTTAACGTGCTTTTATGCAAAGATTTAACCAAAAAAAAATGCAAAGATTTAACCAATTCCCCTCACCCCATGCACAAAAAAGGTAAGTTTTTGCTATCTGGAGCAACCAGAAGTTTGAATTGATGTAGGTTTAATGCTTTATTTCATTGACAAGTAATGTAGGTTTAGTTTCCGAAAAGGATAAAGCAAGTTGCCTGTGATCATGTAATTTACTTTTTAAGTAACATGTGACTATGTAATCAAATGCATTACAACCCAGGGAACTTGTGTTTTGGTGCTTGTAGCTTGTGAATTTCCATCCAGACAAATGTTTACCTTCCCACCACTCAATTCAAATTACAAAGATCCTTTTGTGCGTAGAACAAAAAGAAAAATAGAAAGAGGTATTTGTGGGCAATAATATAAATTGTATAAAGGTTCTTTGACGCAGATGCCAAACTTTAGAAACCAGTTGCAGGGTTGGAAATTGAGTATTTGATGGTACTGTTGGAAAAGCTTTTGGGTCTGATTCCCAATGGGAAGGTAGAGTGTTATGTGCCGGGTGTCCCTCATCTGATAAAAATAGAAATGTTAATGGATTTATAGGCTAAATGGGTTCTCCCACCAATCAGGCTAGTCTTTTGGGTTGGGCTCTTCTGTTTTTGGTATCAGAGCCGATCAATCCATGCATGTGGCCACGACTCGGAGTGGTGGTCTGGACCCAAGAGGGGCGCCAGCGGTGATCACTGGGTTGGACAAAATGAGTTTATAGGCGAAATGAGATCTCCCACCTATAGGACTAGTCTTTTGGGTTGGATTCTCCTATTTGGTCTATATCATAGAGCCATGATGCTCCGGAAAGGACCAGTAGTGGCTTTTACAATGTGGAATCTTTTATGGAACTTCGGTAGATAGCAGCAAGAGTAACTTTAGCTCAAGGAAATTTAATTAAAATCAGGGGGCCCTTGGGGATATCCTAGCTGGTGATAACCTTGGAGAATATTAATGCTGTTGTATTAAGTGTGGATTAACTTGATGCCTTGATAAGATGAGGAATTAACAATAATTGTGATTCTCTTTTTCCGCAATTTTAACTGAGGAGTCTGGTTTCAAAGATATGGCTAAGATGCCATGAGAGTTCTAGAGCAATTGTCGCAAGGAGCCTTATGCATAATACCCATCTAATATACGTATGAAATAGGTTGTTGGATATCAAAATTTTAGATCCATAGAAATTTATGGGTTATTTAAAATATTTATATTGCTAGTGCTTAGAGATGATGTTCATTGCATTGCTATGTGAATGAGGCCAACACTTTGATGCTCTTTCAAAAGGAAAGGTAGCGTATCTCATATTCCTCTTCTACAACACACAGGTTCTCTGGGCTGGGTTTGACAAGTTGGAATGTGAGAGAGGCACAACTAGACAAATTTTGCTCCTGGGGTGTCGTTATGGCTTCCAGGTTTGGGATGTTGAAGATGGTGATAATGTGTACAACTTGGTTTCCCGGCATGACGGCCCTGTTTCTTTCATTCAAGTGTTACCAAAACTAATAGCATCAAAGAATTGTGATGACAAATTTTCTGTAAATCGCCCAATGTTGATACTTTGTGCCGATGTATCTTTTTCTGGTGGTAGTAGCAGTGGGGAGAGCACAGAAACTCCTCGTAATGGAACGTTCCAACATTATCATAACCAAGCAAGAACCACGTTTGTGCCAACTGTTGTTTGGTTTTATTCCATGAGATCTCACTCTTACGTGCATCAATTGAGGTTCAGAACAGTTGTTCACTTGGTGAGGTGCAGCTCCCGAGTGATTGCAATCTTACAAGCAGCTCAGGTATGTGACATGATATTACAAAGTTGTACTCAGGTTTATCTGGATAGACATAAGAGTTAAGTTGCTTTTATTTGCAGATACACTGTTTTGATGCTGCAACTCTAGAGAGGGAATATACTATTGTCACTAATCCTGTTGTCACGGGGTTTCCTGCGTCTGGAAACATAGGTGTGGGACCTCTTGCAGTAGGTCCCAGGTGGATAGCCTATAGTGGAAGTCCAGTTTCAGTTTCGAATTCTGGTCGAGTTAATCCACAGCACCTTACTCCTTCTGCTAGTTTCCCAAGTCCAGCGCCAAATGGGAGCCTTGTCGCTCATTATGCAAAGGAATCAAGCAGGCAAATTGCTGCTGGTATTGTAACTTTAGGGGACATGGGGTACAAGAAGCTGTCGAGGTACTATTCTGAGTTGCGACCAGATGGTAATTGTTCTCAGCCTGGGAATGTTTGTGTAAAGTTATCAGGAGCTCCTAACGGTCATTTTCAAGACGTAGACAGTGTTGGAATGGTATGAGTTACTCTCATCAACTTTCTTTCAAAGATGTTGGTTTAAATACTCGTGGCCATTTTAAGGCTCTCATGCCTTGTCTACTGTTCTGTGGACATTTATGTATGCCCATAATTTTCCCTTTGTATTTTATTATATATAGTGCTGGCTTTGACCAGCATTGGACTCTAATCTAACTTGTCTGATCTTTTGCATCTGTAGGTCATAGTCAGGGACATTGTCAGCAAAACTCTTATTGCTCAGTTTAGGGCACATAAAAGTCCTATTGCAGCTTTGTGCTTTGATCCTAGCACTACTCTTCTGGTGACTGCTTCAGTTCAAGGTCATAACATCAATGTATTTCGGATAATGCCTGGACTATCTGAAGGTACTTGTGCTACTGATCCTGGATCTTCTTATGTCCATCTGTATAGACTGCAGCGTGGACTGACTAACGCGGTAAGTATGCCTATGTTGCTTTCCCTTCTTTCTTGAGTTTGTTGCTTTTTGAGGATTGAAGTAAACTGTAATTTCCTTTTTAAACATCTCAGGTCATACAAGACGTAAGTTTTAGTAATGATAGCCGGTGGATTATGATAAGTTCTTCCAGAGGAACTAGCCATCTTTTTGCGGTATCTCCTTCAGGTGGATCAGTTGATTTTCACACATCTGATGCACGTCGTAGTGCTTGCGCTAATAGCTCTGGGGTGATGGCAAAGCCTGCAGTTCAGAGGGCTGTAAATTCTCAACAAAGCATTGGTGGATCTGGTTCACCTGTGACACTTTCTGCTGTTGGCCGAATAAGGAGTGGAGGTAATGGTTGGAAAAATACTCTAAGTGGTGCTGCTGCTGCTGCAACTGGAAACGTGAGCTCTCTATCTGGGTCCATTGCTTCAGCTTTTCAGTACTACAACAAAAACCATAACCAATATACAGATCCAGCCTTTCTAAAATCAAATTATCACCTGCTGGTTTTTTCTTCCCCTGGCTGCGTGATACAATATTCTTTACGTATGTGCTCTGGCCTAGATTTTCTTACAACCACCACTCCTGTGGTGGCTACAACATATGAGTCAGGTGTTGAAGTTGATACAAGATTAGTCGTAGATGCAATACAGAAGTGGAATATTTGCCAGAAACAGAATCGCAAAGAGCGAGGTGGTAATATTGATATATATGGTGAATTTGGGGACTCTGATAACAGTAAAATATTTCCTGAACGAATGAAGGTAGAAAATGGTCTCTATTCCAAGATTAGCAATACAACCACAGAAGAAAAGAGAAGTTCTGATGAAAGACATCATATGTATATATCCGAAGTGGAGCTTGAAATGCATAAACGTCAGATTTCATTGTGGGCAAAACCAGAGGTACTTAAGTATTTGTATGGTATCACAATCTTTCAGTAAATCTCATGCTGCCTTTGCGTAATGGTTGATATCTACTTTGTGCTTTTGTTGTTCTGCAGCTCTATTTTCAATCATTTGTTGCAGATGAGGTTAGGATAGGCGATGTTTATGCTTTTGGAGGAGAGACTGAGATAGAAGAATTTCCAACGCATTTAGTCGAGGCGAGATCAAAAGATTTAGTTCCAGTTTTTGATTTCATTCAAGCTTCCAAGACCCAACAAGGGAGGTAATCAATCTTCTTTTTTTTTTTTTTTTTTGTGAATGAGTCGCCCTTGTTATAGAAAGTTGCCCAACAGTTTGGGTTTGATTGCAACAACAACATACCCAGGACCTGGGGAGGGTAGAGTGTATACAGACCTTACCCCTACCTTGTAGAGATAAAGAGGATGTTCTCGATAGACCCTCGGCTCTCAAAGTAGTTTGTAAAAAGGAATACGGAAATGTAAGCAGTAACAACAACAAAAGAACGTGCTAGGGGAACATAATGCAAATTGAAGCAATGAAAACAACAGTAAGTTAATACTAAAATTGAAGAATACGATAGCAAGAGAGTAATAATAGCAAATACTGATCAGGGGACTTGAAGTTTGGGTCTGCTTGATGGTCTTTAAATTGTTTTGGAACATGCATAAGCTGATTTTATGCCTTCTGGCAGGGCAATGACTGTTTTGTTGGTTTGCCATTAGTTGTTTACTGCTTCATTTTGTAATGTTTTGCCTATACTTGTTGGAAATCGGAATATGGTTACTGTTTCTGAAGTTAGATGTTTGTTATTAGGGTATCTGTTAACAGTGACAATAGCCAACAGTCACTTCCTAGGCTGGAGGTCTCCGATAACTGCAATCTTATGGCTAATGGTGTTAATGAATTGCATCATTCCATGAATGGTCCCATGAGCGAAGTTCACTGCGGCCGAGAAGTAAATGGGTTGGATGGTCTTCCAATGACAAGTCAAACTGCTAATGGCTTTGTAAATAGTAGTGAGAGCCCTAAAGCGGATGCCGAGCTAGATTTTGTAAATAACATGAAGTTTGTAAATAATAACCTAGATGGCACAGAAATGGAGGATCATTTGGAAGATGAAGTTGACGGCGTTGATTGAAGGTTAACCGATTTTGCTTTTTACTTGTTTTCATCAACTTCCTGCTTGCATTTTCAAGTTCTAGCACACTCTCATTTTCTTGTATTTAGAGAGAAAGAGTGCCAAAACCTGAGTTCAAATTACACATTGCTTGTCTCCCTTTTACATCTTCTTGCCAGTTGATTAATTCATTGTCTTCTTATTTTCTCAGGTGTTCGTTATTCGTTTATTACGCGGAAGGTTTCTGTAAGTGTTGATATTGTGGGGGGTGGAAAATGTAGAGAAGAAAGAGGTTTTAGGCTCCTTGATTGACCCAATGAACAAAATGTGGATGCTTTAACTTTGTATTGTAAATATTTAGATACTGAAACTTATCCAATAAATTAGCAGTACTATGTAAATAATTGCCTGGATCTTGCAACTTGTTGCTTTTGTTTTATTATATCCTCCTTCACCTTATCTTCAGTCCATTGTTTACAAAGTATATATATCTCGAGATGGATTTAAGTTGTATACACTGTTGGACAGGTTGTGTGCTGCATTGCGATTCCACCTCATCGCGAGCTGTGTAGTTTCGTCTTTTTGGTTTAGAATGAATGAGTATCTAAACTAGAAACTTTTTCCGTTAAAGAAAGATAGAGATCAGACTTTCTAAATGAGATTGAGTTTCGTGAATATGTAGTGTTTGTTTCATCACTTACAGTTAAAGAGCCTGAAATACTACTATTATCAAGTGCTTGATGTTTTTAAAAACAAGATCTATTATTTTGATCATAAAATCACTTCTCATTGAATCTAGAGCATTGAAAATTTACTATTTTGTAGTTGCTGCATACTTGTCTTTTTCCATATTCTTTACTTGAGTCGGAGGTCTATTGGGAACATTCTCTTTATTTTCATAAGATAGGGGTAAGATTGAGTACACTATCCTCTCCAAACCTTACATGTGAGATTACGTTGGATTTGTTGCTACAGACCAATTCACAAAAAAGAGTTATCTTAAATTAAAGGTCTAGACCAAATGATTGATGAATTGACTAAACCTCTAAAAAAGAAAATGGATTGATAATTCCTTTTGGTTTTATAATAATATTTCAATTTTCAAAGTCGTTAAAATACATTAATTAAGAAAAAAAAAGAGTTCTTTTCTTTTAAAACTATTAAAAATTAGTTAAACATGTCTGAAAGAACTAAGGTCGATATAATTTATTAATTCTTTGGTGAAACTGTTTTTTGTCATAGGAAACTGATTTGAAAAGAATTGAACTAATAATAAATCTCAAGTTGATTCACCTTTTAGTATAAGTCAAGTTTTATTAAGCCCATAAATGAATACATTGTTCATACAACTTTCCAAACATTCCCAGAGTGTGACGTAGACATGCCTAACTCGTGACCTAGAGGTCATACGGATATTACTTTACTGTTGTTTTAAGTATAATCGGATTAATTAACTAACCAAATGATATTATTAAAGTAGTCTAATGTTTTCCAAATTAATTTTAGCTCCAACAAACCAACTACTACTAAGGCTGTCCCCACCAGTATTTAGAATTTAGAGTAACAAGAAGAAAAACAAAAAAAGAAGAAAGACAGTGTGTCATTTTCCAATTTAGAAACTCTGTTCAAATCAAATGTGCCTAAACTTTCACATTGTGAAAAATAAGCTTCTATTCTTTAACAACTTACATGTGGAGGCAAAGTGAAGCAACACCAAACTCTTCTCTTCTTTTATTCAAATATAAAATAATAATATATCTTCATTTATTATAACTTTTTTCCTATAGGGTCCCTTCTTCAAGATCAAACCTAATACAATTAACCAATCAACTCTTACAGTCTAGTAATATCGTAAATGGTCACTCAACTTTCATTTTATTGTACTGATAAAGTTACGTATCACGATAGTTACCAAATTATGTTTTGTAACCGGAAAGTCACTCAATTTTATCCGAGTAATACAATGTCATTAGGAAGAGATAAGATGCATTTTATATGGTACTTAGACAAAGTTGGATGACTTATTGTGATTCTTAGGTAACGTTGAATGATTACTTTTTTATTAACAAAAAATAGTTTCGTGACTTTTGTGATACTTGAGTACTTTGGTATGACAAAAATTTAAGTGAACATCTATGAAATCAACTCTTGGAAAGATCTCTTTATACGAGGGATACAAGTTAAATTCTTGCTAATGGTCTCATCGAAAGGAGTAGTAGGTGCTTGTAGCTCGCTCGCAAGTTTACTATTAGTAAAAGGTAGTGTTATGTCTCTTTCCTTCAAACAACTAAAATTCTTGAGTTTTCTTCACTATGAAAAATCAATATAAACTTTGGTAAAAAAAGAAAGGCTGCAAGACTGTTATGTAACCTTCATGCTAAGCAAGGTTAGGTGATTGAAAACAACACTCCCCCCCACCCCCCACCCTACCTCACCCCTCCTAGTACTTCCTTTTACATCATATCTCTACAGGGGTATTCTGCATTCTACTCAACTTCTTCTCTGAGTTATTACTTGCCTAATTAATCATTAGGCCAAAAGTACTAACATTTTTGTTAATAGCAAAATTTCAAGAACTTTTCTTTCTGCCTATTTTTGGGAAGATTGATCAATTTTTGACTTTGTTATTGAATGTTAAAAGCAATGCAGCTTCACATATCACCAAGTTTAAGGCATGTTACTGTTCTGCCTGCTAAAGGTTTCAAGGAGTTCATTAAAGTTAAAGTTGGCTCCAAAAGATTATCGTATCGTATGGTGTTCTACTGCCTTCTGTTCCTTACATTCCTGCTCCGGTTTGTCTTCGTGTTAACAGCTATAGATACTATTGATGGAGAACGAAAATGTTCGACCTTAGGTACTTCTCTGTCTCTTTAATTCTGTATACAGGATTTGGAACATATATGTTAAGTTTGTAGTCTACTAAGTACTATCTCTTACAACATATCGTAGAAGTAATGTTAAGTTTATCGCGTGAAATGTACGTGTTACAATGGAAAGAAATAGAAAACACATATAATTTTTAGAGAGTTAAAGATGATCAGAACAATGCTGCTCAATATTGTTCCTCACTTTGTTAACTTTAATGAACAGAAAGGCTGAAAATTGTTCTGCAATTTGGTATCAGGTTGCTTGGGGAAAAAAATTGGACCAAGGATTTTGGGGAAACGTCTTGAATCAACTGTACGCTTCTGAGCCGTGTATCTTTTCCCTTGTGCATAATACTGTGTCATTCCCCTATCGAATAGTGACTATATTTCCTTAGTGATGTGCTTGTTTTAGTATCAAATATTGGAATTGTATAGTCTTGTTTCTTATATTATTCAGCATTTGTTAGGTTCCTGAGGTGATATACCGAGTATTGGAGGAACCTTCAGACCAAACTGATACACAAACAAGGCCTGAATCTCCTCAAACATTAGAAGAATTTATTGCAGAAATGAAGGATGGAAGACCAGACGCGAAAACCTTTGCTGTCAAGCTTAAAGCTATGGTATATTTACTCTTATCATGCCTTCTACATCATATATAGGAATAATATGTAGTATAATTTAAAGTGGCACATTATGTCATAGGCAACAAACTTCTGTTGACAAAGAACTAATAGTGAAGAATAAGGCAATAAGATATCCATATTTAGGTACTCCAGGCCAGAGGCGGATCCAGGATTTGAGGTTTATGAGTTCCTACAACGACCTCAAGTTAATAACACAGTACTAACTGTTGTCAGAGTCAAATATTAATGGTTTATTGGTAAACTTCTAAATATATATACAGAATTTGGGCAAAAGCTGTTGGGATCACGTAATCCCGTAACCAGGCCTTTGGATCCACAAAAGGGAATCCTACAAGAAATCTAAGTTTAAACAGTTTCTCATAATGTGCCTTGTGTCCAGGTCAAGGCTTGATTTTTGTCTATTCTTTTTGCAGGTCACTCAGCTAGAAGAGAGGACAAGAACTGCCAAAATCCAAGAATATCTGTATCGGTATGTGGCATCTAGTAGCATCCCGAAACAGCTGCACTGCCTTGCTCTCAAGCTAGCACATGAGCATTCCACCAATTCCAATGCCCGTCTTCAGTTACCATCGCCTGAGCTTGTCCCCGCTCTTGTTGATAACTCCTACTTCCATTTCGTCCTTGCTTCTGACAACATTCTTGCTGCTTCTGTCGTTGCATCATCACTCGTGCAAAATTTCATTCGGCCTGAAAAGATAGTCCTTCACATTATCACAGATAGGAAAACATATGCACCTATGCAAGCTTGGTTTTCGTTGCATCCTTTAACACCTGCTGTCATTGAGGTTAAAGGGTTGCATCATTTCGATTGGTTCACGAAGGGGAGAGTCCCGGTTATGGAAGCTATGGAGAAAGACCAAAAAGCCAGGTCACAGTTCAGAGGAGGGTCATCAGCAATTGTAGCAAACAAAACTGAGAAGCCTAAAATCATTGCAGCAAAATTGCAAGCCCTCAGTCCCAAATATACCTCACTGATGAACCACATAAGGATACATTTGCCCGAGGTAAGCCCTGAATTCTACAACATATATATACATGTAACATCCATATATCGGACCCCAACTTGTTTGAGACTGAGGTATTGTGTAGTAACATCCATATATCCGATCCCAACTTGTTTTAGACTGAGACGTAGTAGTTGTTATTGTATATATGCATGTGACATCCATCCTGGATTTCCTGATGGACTAGTAGTGATTGATTATACTGAGAAGTAAGAATTTCTTTCCAGCTATTTCCCAGCCTGGATAAGATAGTGTTCCTGGACGATGACATTGTTGTTCAAACGGATCTTTCACCTCTATGGGACATCGACATGAATGGAAAGGTGAACGGGGCAGTTGAGACGTGCAGGGGAGAGGACAAGTATGTCATGTCAAAGCGATTCAAAAGCTATTTAAACTTTTCTCATCCATTGATAGCAGAAAACTTCGATCCAAGTGAATGCGCGTGGGCCTATGGCATGAACATTTTCGATCTAGAAGAATGGCGGAAAACAAATATAAGTCACACATACTACTACTGGCTCCAACAGGTAAACTACAACTAACATAAACAAAAAAAGCTCTGTTAGTTCGAAAAAATCCCAAATTTGTTATCTGATACAACTATTTTTATGCAGAACTTGAAATCAGACCTAAGTTTGTGGCAGCTAGGGACATTACCTCCTGGTCTAATCGCATTTCATGGACACGTACACACCATTAATCCCTTCTGGCACATGCTAGGACTCGGGTACCAAGACAATACAACTTTAGCAGAAGCTCAAAGTGCTGGTGTGATTCACTTCAATGGTCGAGCTAAGCCTTGGCTCGATATAGCATTCCCACAACTTCGACCATTATGGACCAAATACGTCAACTTCTCCGATAAACTTATCAAAAGTTGTCATATTAGAGCGTCTTGAAACGAGCTGGCAAAAGATCGAGTATTGTTGATAAATGAGAGGACTAAGTTAGGGGAGAGTTCACACGAATGGGAAGGCCTCCAATTCCTGATGAGAAATGGCAATAGGCCTGATCTTAACACACTGGAACTCTTCGCGATTACTTGAATTTCTTGTTCTCTGATGTATTTTATTTTGCAGTTTAGATTCTTTACAGTATTATCCATTCTTTCAACCAAAAATGCTTATAGAGATGGCATAAAAAAGACACAATATTTTCCAGTTTTACGCGTGTTTTCCAGGTATATCATGCAGAATTTGTTCGACAATTATGTGAAATCAAAAACTCAAATCATTCAAGATATTACAACCTACTTAGTACATATGTTAATGCTCCCTAGCTCTAATTGGTAAAATTATTTCTCTTTAGGTAATTAGAACATTGTTCTTAATCAACAATCGTGATATCAAAATTTCATATATTCAAGAAATTGAATTAAAAACATTACTAGTAATTTTGCTCCAAAAAACCTACATAGCCTATATAACATCTATCAAACATGGCTAAAATTACTAAGTTGTTTGTCTTGAAGAGTCAAAAAAATATTATTTCTACAAATATCAAAACATATCCAATTCGCAGGAATAGAAATACATATTGACTAAAATTACACTCATTCTGAATCCTCTGACTCTGTTTCTCGTTCAAAGCATCAACGAACTGCTAGAGACAACCTTTGATGATCTTGTTGCTTCCGGTGCAAGGAAGATTTAGCACCAAGTTTATGACCAGAGGACGATGAATTCGATCTTGGATCGAATTTCTTGCCACAGCCAATGCACATAATGATAGTAGTACTTGTTGTAGCATAATATTTGCACCATCTGCAACATCTTGGACATTGTTTCTTCTCAACCTTTGAATTAGCTCCGCGTCCAACACGAACACGACCGTCATGAGAACAGCAGTTACGATGAATAATTGATCTTTCACTTCCATTCATAAATTCAGCTCTAGAACCTAAAGCTGCCAAATTATTATAATGCATAAACTCAACTTCTTGAATTTTAGTGTCACTTTCTTGTATTTCGTTCTGATCAGATTTTTCCAACAACAGAGAATTATGGCATGGAAGAAAATACAACAATTTTTCCATCAACGACATTGTGTTGCTACGTCGAAATTAAAATCTATTGACCTTCTTCAACCTTCACGTATACAAAATTGATAGAGTTATTATGAAATAATTAATTAATATTTGCATTAAGGGATGCAATATATAAGATGCGATTCAAGTTTTTTTCCTTAATTTACTTTACGTTTAAGTTTCGGATTACGAATAATTTAGGAAACTTGTTCCATAACTTAATTACTAGAATTAAGAAAACTTACCTTTATTAAGTTTAAGTAATCTTTAGGAATTCGGACAACTACCATTAATTTTTCTTTCAATAATTTTTTTTTTTCACGGGGACAATTGCTTTTTTTGATTTGGTAATAATTCTTGTTGGCGGCGAAGCATATGTTTAATCTTTGATTAATTAAAAACTAGGGAAAACTACCCAATTACACGAATATTTCTATCATATTATTAGTTCTCTTTATAGTTTAAAATAATTACTCGATTTGTCCCTAATTACTTGTTCACTTTTCTTTTTTTTTTAGTTGTCCCTAATTATTTGTCAATTTTAACAAATCAAGAAAGGACAATTTTTTTTACCTATTATATCCTCAATTAATTACTTTGAAAAATGTAGAACTTGTTGACAATCGTAAATTTTTAATTCATCCACTTCATAATTAATAAGGCACAATAATAAACTTAACATGTCAATAATTGCTTTCTTAATAGGTACGCCAATTCAAAAGTGGATAGGTAATTAGAGAGAGAGTATGAATAGTCTACTAAAATTACATATACATATCAAATTCTGCATTACATATAAAATTACACTCGTTTTGAATCATCTGACTATATATGTTTCTCGTTCAAAGCATCAACAAACTGCTAGAGACAACCTTTAGCATGAATGAATCCTCTGAGTATATTCGTTTTTCGAGCATGAAATCTTTAAAAATAAAATAAAAAATTGTATATTTGTAAACTATGTAAAATGTACTAAGTCACAATAGTTGGTAATTCAAAATGTTTAAAAGATCTATGAAAAATTTATGATCAAAGATAGACTTGTTTGAATTTCGAAATCAGAAAAGTACCACATAAAATGGGACGAAGGGAGTAATTCTTGTTGATTGTGATATTTAGCTAATCGAACGGAGAAAATGTAGATACAGTTTATAGTTAAATTTATTTAATTTTACACATAAAGCAAGCATTAAACCGTTATAAGTTTCAAAGTCACAAGTTATCTATCATCCACCAAATACAGTAAGGGGAGTTGAGCCAAAACTAATACAACCGAAGGACATTGACTAGAAGATTAATTTAACAGGACAGTGAAGGCAACCTTTGTAGGCATTAAGCTGCAACAAGTTAAGCAACTGGAGGACGGAGGACATGGTCCTGTGAAGTATCAACAGCAGCAGGAGGCATGAATTGCCACATCGCGACACCAGGGTAACTCATGATTGGCACCAGCTTGCTTCCTGGAAATTGACCATGAGCAGCAAATGCAGAAGGTATAGCAGGAGGCAAGAAACTAGGTTGCGCACTTGTAGTCTTTAGTTGTTGCTCTAGCTTCTCCTTTTCAGCTTTCAGCCTCTGTTTTTCATCTCGAAGCTCGGTTTTCTCAACCTACACAAGTTAACACATGCTCGAAGTTCAGGAGCAGAAGAGTGAAGTGATGTTTTAGCTTGTCTTGTCACCATTACAAAATGGAAAAGCCTTGGTACCCTTAAACAAGTGGAATGGCAGATGCAAGATTAAGAAAAAGTGAATTTTCTACTAGGAGCATTGCGAGGGAATTAATACTAGCCTTTAACTCCTTGATCTTTTCTTGCAGATTCAAGTTTGAGTCTTTCAACTTTTGAGCTTCATCACGTAACTGGGTCACCATGCGAACAGCATCAACAAGAACAGCGGATTTGTCTGTTTTGGGGGGCCTGCCAGGCTCAAGGAGTGCACCCAATTCCATGAACCTAATAAGTAGATCAATTTTAGCAATTTAGGATGAAATAAAGGGAGAAGTTTTTATGGAATGGGTTGTGAGATCACTTGTCATTCAGCCTATCTCTTCGCAGTTTCTCTCTGCAAGCTTTGGAACTTGTTGGAGCACATGATTCAACCCTTGCCCTGTAACAATTACCTAAATGGTGAGAGAAAATAGTGAACAGATATAGGTCAAGACATCTGACTTTCCTTTCAACAGTAAGATTGAGGTCCCGGAGCTAAAAGGAATACTTCAACCAACAAATTAGTTCAACTTGGATTGTAATTATAGGATTAGGAATATATCAGTGGGACTTCATGTAACCTGCTAAATCACACGATGTTGAAGCATTAATGAACTTGAAGAATGCCAGGGTATAGTGAATTCTTTCCAATAGAACCTTAAGAATATGTCTTGAGTTATGCAGATATATCTAATGCAGGCTCTTAAAACAAGAAATAAATCGGTTCAATGGATTCTACATTCTCAAACCTTGCCAGTTAAAAGCAGAATACAACAGATTTTTCAAGATGATAAATCACAGAAATAAAAAAGGATAAAAAAACTCAGAACTTGAAAAGAGAGTGGGAAATGTGTCACTTCACAGATTTAAATAATAATTATTTGAAGCAGAAGCTAATCAATTAAACTACATCCAACAATTGAGTGCAGCACCACACATCAATAATGGAGATAGGCACAAAATGTCCAGAAAAGGCAAAAGTTCTTACCGTTTCTTAGAACCACTTTCCTTTGGGTAATCTGATTCACCAATCGACCCATCAATTTCAGAACTAGAAACAAGCACAAAAAGGAAGGAAAAACCGAAGTCAACACAAAAACTAGAAAGAAGATCTCCTTTGATTGCTAACATTAAATAGAAGAATTAGGCACATGAAAGAATGAAAATTATATTTATGGAAAACCTAGCAAAATGCACACCTTGAACTAAAAAGCACAGAAAACTCTTAGATGTATCCATCCTACTCACCCCTACTGTTCTATTTTAAAAATTCATATAGAAGCAGCTACATCATTTTCCAGCTTACAATCAAGGAAAATTTTAGTCATTCTACTGGATACTAGAAACA
>JAJOOO010005792.1:0-22656 GCA_029582685.1 Solanum piurae
GAATGAGACATCAATAAATAAAGCTCAAGTACTACTTACTAGCAAAAGGGGCAACATGGAATCAATAATAATTCAGATTATAGTGTTTTACACCAAGATAACACATGAGTTTTACAAATCAAATGACTTAAGAATTTCTACCTCTTTTGTCTCCCATTATTTCTGGTGTTCAAAACTGAATTCCATTTCACACAAAAATGACAATAAATACCCTAATGGAAAAACACCCACAACATAAATATACCACAACAGATTTCTCCAGACCAGAAATCTTCCACAGCAGATTCATTGCCAGTGTATATCTAATGTAGAATTGAACTAGCTAAATAGAGATGGTGGTTATCTTCCTCCACCAACCCAAGAATCGGTCTCCAACATAAGCCTCTACTTCAATTAGGGAAGCACTGATGTACGATCACTTTGCTTCACCTAAACTTGAACTTAATTAAGGATCATATTTGCAAAGGTTCTCGAATCCCATGTATTCATGGCGCTGGATCTTTCCGATCATGTTTGAGATACCAACCCCACCTGTCAAACCAGAAAAGAGTTTGTAATACCAACTCAATCTGAAATAGAGAATGAAGTGATGATTCATTCGAGAGGACAACTAAATGTTGATTGATGCTGATGAGTTGCATAAGAAATACAGATACGTACCTAGTGAAATTGCGCTCACAAAAATTGTGGAGGCAAGGATGAAGATGATAAGTGATGCTCTTCCTAGAATCATAATCATTCTCCTTACAACATGTTGCCCAATCAAAGCAGCAACAGTTGCCACGGCAACGAAGTACAGAGCTGCAGCAAGAATACAACTTTCAATTCCTATATAAAGGTGAAAAATCTACTTTGTAGTCGATTGTTAATTTAAGAGATCAGCACATACCATAAGGAACTGGGAAACGTTTAAGAAGGTAATACTCTACAACAGACATTGATGAAGAGAACATCATTGCAAAGGTGGCAGTGGCACTTGAAACCTAAAAGCAGAAACACAGTAACATGAGACAATCACTATAAAGTATGATAAGAAGTTGATTAGATATGAAGACGGATCAAGTAAAACGATTCTTCCTCCAAAACTCCCTTAATTTATTCAAACGCCGGTTTATAAATTATAATTGGATTAACTTTTAAAAGAAAAATAAAATCCTAGTAAAACTGGATAATTTTACTTCTCACTTAATAAAAATCCTAAATTTTATCCTTAGTTTAGTCTTGGACAAACTTCCATGAAATAAATCATGAGAGATTGTCCAGGACCCAAACATAAAACATTTTCCTAATGTCTGCTTGCGAAATATACAGACGCTACAGACTAAGCATCAAACAACTCAATTTACTGAAATTCGTAATTCTAATGAAAGCAAAAGAAAAAAACTCAACCACATACGGTGAAAAACAAAAATATGGGAAACTTCAAAGATGACAAGATAAACTCTTTTAACTGTAAGATTAACATGCATATCAAGATTAACATGGATATCAGGTATGGGTAAAATGAAACACGGAAGAAAAATTTGGAAATGATTCATTCGTGAAGCTAGAGGAAGATGGTTTGTGAATGTCATAATACACAAATATTAATCCAGTACGTCGAGAAATGATGTATCCAAGAATTTTGCTTACTTCTACATGCAAAAGGAAAAAACCCTATTAACTTAAGTGAACATTCAGCACAAACTTTTGTGGTAAAAGTCACTTGTTTTATTGACCATGGAATTTGTTAAAAATCAAGAGGCACATTTAAACATTACTAAACTAGTGATAATTGAAATTGTCTCCATCAAAAATCTTTAGGCCATCTTTTTTTAATCGAGATATCCAGGCACCTTTTAGTCTTCGACTTTCATTGTTCGAGTGTCTCTTTCAATCCAGGAAGTCGAAAATTTATCTGTGTTTCTAACATATCTAAGATCCCTTCGACTTTACATTTGCATCCAGAAAATTGTATGCTTGAACTCATGACTAAAATTTTAATTGTTAATTGCCATTTTGAGTACCAATAGATTATTTTCTGAGAATTTCCAAAAGGTTTGTTGTCCGTATGCAAGTTTGGTCTGGCTTAGATTTCATAGCTCAAGCCGCCATACATATCAGGCAGATCAGCCTGCAGCCCAGAGCCTCCCACCAACTATGAGGGACCAGTTGTCCAATTTTGTGGCTGTTTATGTTTTTAACAAAACCATATGGGTATGGTAAAAACCATGATCATTAAAGATTATCTGCTGAAATAAAACTCAGCAGAAGCATAACCACCAAAATGAACCAACCATAGATAAGTAGCCCTTATGTATGGAAAAAACAATAATATTCTTTTGCTCGATACCACTCAAGGATAACATATACACGCACCTGAGGAGGAACGCCCAGCTCCAAAAACATAGGACCCATGATAAATCCTCCACCCAATCCAAGAAGTCCCCCTACCATACCAGCTACTATTCCAAAAAAGCAATAAACAATTAGTTGCATCACCCGGAAGTTAGTTCCGTCTTCTCCCTTGGATTCAATCCTTCTCCAACCCTTGTACAGGCTAATAGCTTCATACGATGATACACCAAGGGCAACTGGGACCTGCAGGACATTGAAAGGTTCATATTCATTGCTAGAATAATATTTGAGATTTAAGAGTTTGCATCAACCTTTAACATAGATAAACACGAACCTGCAACAGATTCACCACCCAATATAGTGGTGTACAATTGTCTGTATAATTCTGTTTCCACAAAACACAAGGCGAGTAAGTTTACAAAATTTGAAACAACTTCAATAAACAATCCAAACACAAGAGCATCAACTCTGAGTATATGTGGATCATAAAAAAAAATACAGATAAGGAAAGATGAAAACCTTGCCAATTTGCAGTGCTAGAAATGCAACCCAAACAAAAGACAGGAGTCCAGTTTCCTTCCAGCAAACATTCTCCATGATAGGTACCTAAAATGACATAGCTTATTAGATCTAAACTATCAAGAGAAGCAGAATATTGTCATTTCAAGATCTACGATAAGTTACCTCAGGTTCGAAAGCTTCTGTTTTTTTCTTTTCAGCATCGTTGGCATCACCAGGAAGGAGCTTGTACTCTGCATCTTCACCAGCGATGAGCACAAAAAAAACATATCAGCAGGAAAGAAAAGAAGACTGAGATTGAAATCTCATTAACTCATATATAATAAAAAATTTGTTTGTATAGCTTACCATTTGCGCCTGACTTTTTCGCAGCCTCAGTCTCCTGAAGTAAGAAACACATGTGATTATCAAAACCAACACTTAACATATATGACCTTATTTACATGGCCTTGCTAGAATTCAATGGGACAAGGCATCACGATACTAGGAATAAAATCACCTATCAGACATGCTATCTACTGTACGGATGGATGCCCACTAGAATGGGTGAAAAGAGGGAGCAAAAGTACCAACAATTCAAACATGCTGTTTCAATGTACAGACTACAGTATTCAAATAGGAAGAAAAATTCATTAACCTTTTTCAGGATAGTCTCTTTCTTCCACGTTTCAACCCCTCGCAAAAAGGCCTTGGTTGATGTACCTGCAACGATTACACAAGTTCAGAAGTTTTGTTGGTGCAGTGAGTAAAGGAAACACAAAGTGTGTCATATTTCAAGTGCAATCTTACCGAAGAAGAGTACTATTAGCAGAACAGTGACCATCCAATCAGCAAATATCACATTGAAAGTAACTCCAATACTAATGCCAAGCATCAGCATTGGCTGGATGAGAACAGCCAAATCATAATCAATAATAGGCATATCAATCGTTGGATGCCTGAACTTTAGATTATAGTAAACAGTAGAGACCGAAGCTCCCATGATCATACCTGACAAACAAGAGTAGAATCTGTGAGTCCCTTAACCAGGAGAGAGCAGCTAATAAGAGAAGATGAAAATTCAGAAATTAAGACTTGCTACTACAGCACTGTGCTGATATAGTGTGAATTCCACAGGGGGTCTGCACTTATCCTGGCTAAAGGGAAAAGACTGGGGAAAACGCATCTGTCAGGGAGTAAATTATCTGATATGCACGGCTTGTCTAATCTAGAAGCTATTTCCTGTTTACATATTCAAAAGGTGTCTTAAGCTAAAAGCCCCTCTATACTTCTCACAGAAAGGGAAAAGAATATCCAGCAATCTGCCAACAAAAGATGACTGAAGGAAGCTCGAAGACTGTGGAGGGAAAGAAGTTTATTGATAAGAAGGAGCCTGAAGATAGTCTTCCACAGAAAACTTGAGTCAGAAGCAATTCCAGGCGAAAACTTCAGGGTCTATTAAGTCGTTACTCATTAAGTTCCCTTGTCTCTTCTTTCTTGTTATCATTAAGTTCCATCACTTCAGAAATCATGGGCAAGTCCACTAGGATCAGAATAAACTAAATATTCACCACAATTTGTTAAGTCCTTGAAGTCATGAAATTAACAATCAAATTTCTTACAAGTCAATCTTATAACTAGGCTCCTTATCTTACACTTTGAAATTGCAGTAGATGATTTTGGATCAAATCCAACGATGAGAGAAAGCATAGGTACAAATATGCCGCCACCACCAACACCACCTACACTCCCAAATGCTGCTCCCAAAAATCCAATTATCGAACCAACAATAATTTGCCATCCAAATTTCATCTCCTGCAATGACATCAAGTAACACACATTCAAAACTTCCCTTGTCAACCATGTCAACAGAAATAAGGCAAACAGGAGGGTCAGGAGCCTAATGAAAAAATATGACCAAGCAATAAAAGTAAGATTGTATAAGTCAATGTAGCACATGGAAGTGGCAACCCAATCACAAGTCAAAATTCCAACATGCCACCATCTCAGAGATCAGAAGCATCATGCCAGTCACTTTCAAAAGGAAAATTAGCATTAACTACTCTGTATTGCAAACTTCACATTGACCAACTTACTCATATGGATTCCATCTTAGATTTTTTTGATCAGTTTTTCTAAACATCTTCATTCTTAATCTCTTCTTGATCTCAAACAGCAAGTAAATATACATGTTGACCTCCATATTCTCCAACTTCAGAAGAAAAACAAAAAAAAAGTGCCACAAGAATCTGCATAAAGATAACATATTGCTACATTTCATGGATGTGGGTTCCATTTACTCTCAAAGCATCTCTAATTGATCCAGATTCAATTTTAGTCCATTAACGGTCCCACCCAATCAAACTATATTAGGCTCACTAACAGTACCAACTAGTCAACTACTACTATCAATCAATGTTATACTAGATCACATAAAATTAACAAATCACCACTAATTCAAAAAACTCAAAAGCTACAAAATACAACAGAATCAAAAAGATCAAATTTTTAAATTACCGGCCAAACATGTTGGTAACCAGATTCATTAGGCTTCCACAAGAATTGCACAACTGAAGTAAGTAAATCAGCATCTGACTGATGAGTTGCATTTTGTGCAACAATTTCCTTCTTCAAACTTCTTTCAGCTGAAACAAATATGGCAGCCAGAAGAAAACTCCAAGAAATTGACAATAATGGCCGAAAAACCTTCCATCTTGATCCAACTCCTGCCATAACAACAACAAAATGCTATCTTTTCTCCACACCCACAAACCCAAAACCCCAAAAAACTCAGAAGTGATTACAGAATTGTTAGAAACTCAAACACAGTATATATAACAAGTTATAGCTTCAAAACAAGAAAACTAAAAGACCCAATTTCTTTGTTTGGTAGTAAAGGAAGGAAATTTCCTTCTTTTTAACCAAAGAAAAGAAATGGGTACTATGGAAACAGAGAAAAATTGGGAGAAATGGGAAGAAAGGAGAAGTGGTAGATACAAAGATGAATGAATGAATATATATAATCAAGAAAATGAGAGTAATATAAAAAGATACTCATTAGGGTGTCAATAGAAAATGAATAACCTACCAAATCCGTAGAATCTAATCATATCGAACCGATTTATATAATTTTTATGATGTATAATTATTTTAAATAATTGAAATGATCTTTTTTAATTTATAAAAAAATTAAAAAAAATTCAAACTGAACCGAATAACCTTATATATATATATAAATATATTTTATATATTAACAATATGTTAAATTTAATATATAAATATATTTCATAATATTTTTCAAATATAAATATAATCTAGGTCTTAGGCATCTCGTGACGGAACGATTTTGGGTCTTTGCTCTGTTATTAACCTTTAATTAATTAGGTTTAAAATTAAAAGATACTATAATAGTTAGACCATCAAACAATACGACAAAATGTATGCAAGCACTCTTATTAAATATTTAAGATCAAACAATATGCAACAAATTTTTACATTCTTGACTTTTATTTTAAGAATTAAAGTACTTCAAAAACATATTTGCAAATAAAATATTTTAACAATAGTATATTTTAAGGTGATATTTAAAAAAAAAAATTGATATTATTGAAAGGGTTGTGAAAAAATAAATTTGATTAAATATCTAAAAATTTAGAATGGTATAATTTCTTAAAAATATTCGACCGAACCGTCTCATTAGCAATCCTTAATACTCATGAAACCAGAAAGCTGTGGCCACACAAAACGACACAGTTTAAGTGGTTAATCAGTACAAAACGACATAGTTTTGTGTGGGCCAAAAGGCAACAATACGTCAGCACACCTTCTTTTGTTTCCCAATTTTCCCTTTTCTATTAAAGTGGGGTAACTTTTTGTTTTTGAAATGAGAATCAAGCGAGTCTAGAATTTTTAGAATATGAACGCACTATAATAATTTCACAAAATTCATATTTTTCACCTTTTAACACAAAATGAGTAGAATATATAAATAAGAAGCAGCGGCTTTATTAAAGTGTTTGAATTCTTTAAAATATTGATATATATATATATATATGTGTTGGATACGGTAAAACTAATATAATTTTGAAAAATTCAATATCGATATAACAAAAATTATGGAGAATCCAAGCAAAACTCCTTAATAATAGTTATTAGTAATAGATTTTACAACTTATTTGATTTTCATATTTATGAGAAAAACATAATTTAAATAATTTTAGTTTTAAATCAATTTAATTTTAGAGCATAATTTTATATCGCATTTTCAAAAGGAGAAGGGTTTACCATCTATCGAATTATTCAACATAATCAGAATTATTGGGACTCCATAAATTAGAGAAAGGACAAAACCTTATCATGGGAAAAAGAAACAAATTTGTAAGCCAAATATTCTCACCCAACGTGGAAACAAAAAAAAAAGAGTAAAAATGTAAAGAATCAAATATCTTGGTTTATTTATTTATTTATTATTATTATTATTATAATATAATTATAATTCCTGTTTAGAGATCTTACTCTAAAAGCCAGAAACAAAACCAGGACCAGACAAGTCTTACCTAACACAATTTAATTTAATGATAATTATTAATTAATTAAGATATAGTACTTAGTAAAAAGGAAACACAGCACAAAAGATCATAAAAAGTGGTTAACATTTTGGTTTAACAAATATATATAATAAATATAAGTTGATTCAGATGTGAATCACATCTTCAATTTTTTAATTTGATTCTTTCATAAAGCTAAATATTGACAATTAGTACACGACATGCTTGGTTATTGATCCCAAGTTTAGCACATGCTCTTACACCTCCACTAGTTCCATTTTAAAAAAATTAAGTATTTTAATAATCCTAATAAATATGCATATTCAAAATTAGAGTATTTATTCATCAGTTAAGGCAAAGTTTGAGTTTTACTTAGTATAAAATACATAATACATCATATTTCAGAAGTTTTTCCAATTACAAAAATTCTGATTTTTTCATTGTTTTCAGATATGTTTATTGATTGTTCGATACATTACAAATGATACACTATTTAATATGAGAGATGTATCTAAAAATGCATAGGAATGTATCCTAGAGGGAATAGAGGTGTATTCGAAAATTTAGTACCAGTACTATCTTATTGATTCTAATTTATTATTTTAGTATATATATGTATATAATATATCCTCAAGAATTATTATGTCCACTGAATATGCAATATGAGTAATAATTTCATCACTTATTCTTTCCAACAAGAAAGGATATGCACAAAAATACTTCATTTTCATCTTGAGGGGGGGCCAAGTGTCTTTATGTCTTTTTCAATTTCTCCAATTATTTTTATAAGACCAAAAACTTAAATATGTGCTGTATTTTCTACCAAATTTCTACTGGTAATATTCAATGATATTAATTATCCTCTTAACACTTTTTACAAAATATATATATATCTATATAAAAAAATAATTCTCTCGTTTTTTTTAATTCTTTTCTTCAAAATTTTATCTAAAATTTATCTCATTGTATGGGTTGTGTAACATTTATGAGTTTTTATTCTGTTCCCACTGTCCACTTCGTGTAACTAATTAAACACGATTATCACGCCTTTTTTTTTAATCCTTATTAATCATTTAATCATATTATAGCTAGAAATATTCATTTGAGATGTCAAAGTTGAAAGTTTGACCATAGAGTTAATTCGAATCTATCATTTTTTACATGTTGAAAAGTAGTCAGTTTTGTCAGAAATTCTTCTTAAAGTTTAAACATGAGAGTTTCAATTAAAAGTGAAGAAAAGTCATTCATTTTATTGCGTTTCTTCTTTCTAACGCTTAAATTTATTAGGTAAGAGAATTTTATACTCATACATAATAATAACAATTTCATTCAGAAGTGGATTGTACGATTTTAAAACTAATGATCTATTATCTTAGAACCAGAGTCAATATTATAATTTTGGTTTCTCTATATGATTAACTACCATGAAGTAAACCAAAATTCTTTATCCAAACGCATAATACAATTACTAGTATTTCTTCTTGGAAAAATTATCTACTCCTCATGATGAAAATTAGGGAAAAAAATTATATAAGGGAAAACCAAATGTCATTTTCATTATTTATTTATATGTGTGTTTGTCTTCTTTTAAAAAAATAAAAAATAATATATAAGGTAGGTTATTTTCATTATTGATAAGTGGAAAACCAGCTGTAATTCCAAGGACAAGTCAGATAATCACATTATATGGGGCCACATATATGATATATATATATATAATTTTACTCCATATAATATTTAATTTTTTTTCTCTGATAAGCCACATTTCCAATATTAATAATGTGACAACTTCGGTAATTAACTTGAACAATTTTTGTCAACTATAACAAGTTCTTTTTCAAGTTTGAACTGATCCATTCACATCTCCAAACTTTTGGAATTTTTTTTATTGTATTCATTTGTAAATTGTTGTGACTTATCATTAAAAAATTACCCAAAGCATATTGTGTAATTTTGAAGGCGTTTTGGTCATTAAAATTATGAGTATATTGTAAAAAAAGAGTTTTTGTTTTTAATATAAAAAATGATATTGAAAATTGTGTTTGATCAGGAATACAATTTGGAGTTACTTTTGGATTTTCGTGAATAATTTGAAATGAAAAAGTAAAAACAATCTTTAAGTGTTTTTCAAATTTCTGAAAATTCTTAAATTTAACTTTTCAAATTTATGGTCAAACGGTCAAATCGCAAACGTGTTTAACTCTGGAAAAAAATCGTGGCCAAACCCCTCCCTAGCTACTATAGATGATTTTATACCCAAAATTCGCCAATGAGATCTTCAATTAAAAATAGAAAAATACTTTTCATTTTACCACACCTCCACTATTTTGATGGTACAGAAATATGATGAGCATGCAATATCTAACAGGTCTATTTATTTCGTTAATCATTTTAATTGGGAAAATATGTAGGGATATTCGTATGTGTACATTTTTTATTTTTTTTAAGAAGAAAACGAATCTAAAAAGATTAAAACAGATAATTATATGATTTATCACACTTAATCTTTAATTAATTAAAATATGTGTTTTATTTTATTTTCTATATAAAAAATATGTTATATTTAAACAATTTATTATATTTACAAATATCAGATACATGAAATCAATAAATGCAATGTCAAAGTTGATGGATAAGTGGTAGACTGGTATAACAAGTGGGGAACAGTACATGACCAATAATTGACACAAATACTGTTAGTTTTCCGTTCATTTTTACTTGTTCGACACAATTTTTTATCAAACGATAATTATTAGAATATTAATTTTATCATATGAAATTATAAATTACATATAATTAATAATAAGAATTATAGTACTTTGATTTATTTAACTAGATAAATAAAAGTGGTCAGAACGACTATTTAATTGTTCTATTTTTGTACAAAGTAATTTCATTTTAGGGCACGAATAAACATAAAGAAATAAATATATTCCTTTGCATACTCTATTTAATTTGTCAAATGTCAACACATCATGTATACGAGGTCACATGGATTATGTACTGTTTTTTTTTTCTTTTCTAGAAGTTCTTTTTTGTGTAATTAATGAGCTTTCAATAGTTCATTGTAGAAAATTATCAACTTGCACAAAATAAGAATTTTTGTCCACTGTAATTAAATATAAAACTCCATGTCTACATCCTACATAGCTTATTTGAAGCTAAAGGAAACACAAGTCAAAACCATTTGATACGTACCCAACCCATATATAAATTGGGCAAGTTACACATCAAATCGATCGTTAAAATAATTATATTCGATAGTTAAACAAATATTTTGAAAAATAAGTTTTATATATTTTATACAAAAATATATATTAACTGACTATTATTTTAATCGATGGCTATTTTATGTCCATTTTTTATAACAAAATTAACAATTTCAATTCATGGCACTCATTCTTTCTTAAATATATTTTCAAGGGTTTGTTCATGTTGAGAAAAGCATCTTTACTTCGATTGATCCGTTAGTTCACGTAAATCCAAAATATATAGAAAGATTATATGTAGAAAAATTAGCACGTTTGATTTTAGCCTTACTTAATTTCCTTAAGTTTTTTTTTAATAATAAAAACCATTCAATGAACTTGAATCACAAATTTGTGTACTCTTAATGACCCCACTTCTTCTGAAAGTTTTCTTCTTATCACAATTGTAGGATTGATCATGTCTGATAATGACTTATATTGCAACTTCAAAGTCGTTTGGTTTGAGATATAAGGTATAATAAGATATAATAATTTTGGGATAATTTGTATGACTATTTTATTATATGTTTGGTTTGGGTATTAGGATGTAATCATTGGATTATTTATCCTATCATTTATTTTTATAGTGATGAAAAAAGTTATCTCATATACATAATGTAATAACTAGTCTTGAAATAATTAATATCGAGATAACTTGTTTCCAAATGATCCCTTAATTTCTACTTGGGAACTATTTTGCTTGGCATATATATTTTGATTGTAATTAATTTGGCAAATATAAGTTTGTGTAATGGCTTAAGCCAAAACAATGCTAGTCATGTCAAATAAATATAATATGTCGTTTCATACCAAAAAATATTGTGTTAGTTAAAAGTCGAATTTAAATAAAATGTCAAAAATGATCAACTACATTAATTAAATCTACGATGATGATGTTGTCTGTTTCATAAAAAAACGTACAATTTTGATTGGACTTATAATTATTATCAATCCTACAAGTTAATTGTCTGATGTATTTATGAGCACTTCATAAGTTAATTAGTACTAATTAAGTTCTCTAACAAGTTAATTAATACCCAAATTATTATAATTTTCTTTATCAAGAATTGACCTAGTAATCAACTATGAATAAATGGTACTGCGTTTTTAATAAGAAGAGTATCAAATTATTACTTTGTTATAAAATGATACATTTTTTGTTTCCTTATAAAGCATATGTCATCATTCAGTATCAAACTTCAGTACGAAACGATTAACTACTAATTAGTCATTATAATAGATAATAATTACACGTAGGTAAAGTGGATTTTTCAGAAATCACTTTCTCTCAATTAATTTCAATAAATATTGGAAAAGGACAGGGAATTTATGTATGGTATTCATTAATTTTGAAAAGATTTATGATAAAATTTCGAGGGAAGTTATTTGGAGATTAGAGGTATACTAGCGGCATATATTAGAGCGATTAAGGATATGTATGATAAATTTTTTGTTGAGATTGTTCAGGTAAGAAAATTATATTAAAGAATAGTTAGTTACCAACATTTTTATTATTTATTTTTCATTGATGAGTCTTCGTAATTAATTGTAATTTGACGAATTACAGTAGCTAGTAATTGTGTTATTAGTAGTTTTTATAAATTTAGGACTATGTATTATCTATTATAAAAATAATAATTTTGGCCAAACTTATGATTTTTTTTATATAGTTTTTAGAATTTACAGGGATAAATTATGTTTTATAGGTTTTTCAAATAGAATATGTCTTCAAAAATTAAGGGCAAAGACATTTCAAAACTTTAATATAAACTTTACCCAAATTTAATTTCTCAAATTTATGATCAAATGCTAGGTCACATGAATTCTGTCATTTTGTACAACTTATTTTTTTTTCTAGAAGTTATTTTTGGTGTAATGAGCTTGCAATAATTTATTGAAGGAAATTATCAGCTTGCAGAAAATAATTTTTTTTCTACTGTAATAAAATATAAAATCCATGTCTACATCTTACTTAACTTGTACGTGCTAGTGCTAACTTATTTTTTAAACTAAAAGAAATTCGAGTCGAACCATTTGATACACCTACTCCAGAAATAAATAGGGCAAGTTGCATATTTAATTGATCGTAAAAAATAGTTACATTTATTGGTTAAATATAAAAACATAATATTATTTTATATTAAAAATATATATTTTGTATATATATATATATATATATTTGTATATACAATACATTAATATATAAAAAGTATATTTATCAACTATTTTTTTAGTAGATGTTTTTATATTTAAGTCAACTCTCGTATAAAAATATTCACATTTTCATGACACTTATTTTCAAATAGTTTTCAGAGGGTTCGTTTATGCTGGAAGAAGCATTTCTACTTAGATTATCTGTTAACAATTCAAGGATTGAGATGTCATCTTTAGTACTCATAAAAGTTGAAGGTCTCAGTGGTTTGGGCTTGGGACTTTCATGTTGGAGGTCTCAAGTTCGAAATCCCTTGTCAGCGAAAGCAAGGGGTTTGCCTTCTGGATCGAGCTCGTCGCACCGGGCTTGCCTAGTGTTGGTTACCTCTTCTATGTGGTTTGCGAGCTATTGCATAGAAGCGGGGGTTTTACCCTGTGCGCACCCAAAGGATAGCGACAACGGGTTTCCCTTATCATAAAAAAAAAAAATCAAGTTCGAATTTTTGAGAATGGGAAAAATTCTTCACCAGATTCCCATAAGTAGAAGGCATATATATTTGAGCAACTGTCGTATATAGCAAACATAAAACTCATATTTGTATGTTATAGCTATAGTTTGCATAATTGCGCTCCATAGCAAATTTTATGTTTGCTATGGAGCTTTTGATTTGTATAATTCGCTAGAAACATCCAATTTTATACAAATTGTTCAGTTTTGTATAAATTCATTTATACATTGTAATTTGTATAATAAGATCTGTATTTGTATAATTATAAGTATATAGGAAGAAAATATATGTATTTGTATATACACTTTTCTCTCGCTTTATACAAACACAAACGCATTTTATACCGAAATGTATAAAATGGCTAATTTTATACCGAATCAGATGACAAAAAATTGGGATGTTTGCTGTGAATTACAATTAAAATAAACTATGGCTATAACATTTAATTTGAATTAATAATTTGTTATTTCATACAATTTTCCAATATATTTTATCAAACTAGATCTACTGCAAATAGATAATAACACCACGTACGTAAATTGGACTTTTCAAAAATCACTTTCTTTCAATTAATTTCAAGATATGTATAATAATTAGGATAATAAGAAAATTTAAACATCAAACAAGGATAATCTCTTGGGCAACTTGAATAAGTTATCAAAATTATCAGTTAACAATACTACAAGAACTGAGATGTCATCTTCAATATACACATTAAAGTTAGGAAACTTATTAGAACACTTGTGAAATCCTTCAATTCTTTAAAGAGTCGTGTGAGGTCAAAATTTCACGTACATATCATTATAAATAGTAGGTATGATAGTGATCTTATCATGAACTAAGATTATATCTAACGGTTCAAAGTATAATTGATATTGTGCAAGTGTCAAAAGTAACCATTTTATTTAGAGTAGATTTTAGAAATAACAAAGATAAAAATTATATTAGCGTTCTATATGTACATTTTTGCTATTTGCGCTCTATAGTCAAAGTATGTTTGCTATGAAACATTTGATTTGTATAAATCGCGGTGATTTTTATAAATCGGGCGTCTGTGTCTATGAAAATAACGTTTGTACATGTATTTGTTCTTTGTGTTAGGCTAGAGTGGCGTACGAGATTGGGAGAGAGAGTAGGAGGCGAGAGAGTGGAGAGAGGCGAATTGCATATGTATATCGGTTATATAATTGTATATATGTAACTACTATATATATGTATCAATGATTATCTTTGTATATCTGCATAAAATTTAAATTCGTATACAATTGAATCGAGTTAAAACATTTGTATTTGTATATCAAATCTCTCTCTCGCTTTATAGAAATACAAATTATACATTGTATTTGTATATATAGTTTGTGTCACGACCCAAACCGTCATGATTGGTACCCACACTAACCCTCCGATGGGAGAATCATTACTACAACCCGACTAAACAACTTAACGAGAAACTAGGCATTTAAAGATATGGAAGCATGTTTAAATGACTAAAGAAATACAGAGTTCCCATTAACTCCGAAAGTTTAACAAAAACAACTACCAAAACATTTGCGGAAAACAACTCCTAGAACCTGAAAGTCATTTTACCAAAACTCTAATTTCAACAAATCTAAGATAAAATGGTACAATCCCAACCAAACATAAGCAATATCTAAAACACTAGTCTGAGTCCGAAGAGAATGAACTAAACAAAAGAGGACTCGTGGCAGCCTGGAAAAACTGGCTCACCCTTGAATCCGGTCTTAATCAGTTATCTCCTAACTAGGTCGATCAGTAACCGTCTGAAGATCCCATGTACTCAACAAAGAACGAGCAAGTGCAATATCAGTACACAACCATAGTGTACTGGTAGAATTACGTGGCTACTCCAGTAGGCATAATATACACAAGCAATCACAACACAGTAAACACACATATTCAAAATGCACAATCCAACTATCATTTCAAGAGCAATATACAGTTCCCAATATCAACGACAATTAGACATGAATGTATAATCATAGTGGTCCTCTCATGTAACCCACACCCAAACTGTTAGTGTGTCGGAACATGACACCCGATCTAATATACATGTGTCGGAACCTGACAGTCGATCCAATATATGTGTCGGAACGTGACACCCGATCCAATAGATGTGTCGAAACGTGACACACGATCCAGTCAGTACAACCACAATCACACCCATAATGAACAATACTCATAGTCATACAATCAAGTAATGGGTTCATGAAATATAATTATTCATATACATATACTCACTTGCATTAGATTCAGTTTAAATCCATTATTCTCGTACATGCATGCATACAACAAAGCAATTACCGGCATATATCACACAAACAGAAAATCAAATTAAACCATCACCTACCTCGAAACCAAGCTTGAATCCTTCTAAGACACTTAAGTCTTCCTTTTCCGGATTCTTTCCGCTTGATCTATAAACGAGTAATGTACGCAAGGATCAATAAATAAGGTCTAAATTTCCCAAAAAATAACATAATTATTAACCAAAGACCAAACCCAGATCCTAATGTTCAATTAGGGCTTTTCCCACCATCAATTTCAGGCCAAAATCCTCCCCTTATGATAATTACCCAAGAATATAAGTTCTACGAATCGAAAAACGGATAAGAGGAGTAATAATCTTACCTTTTACGCTAGAAGTCGTGGGAATCTGTCAATAAATAGCCCTGGTTCTTCTCCTAGCTCTCAAGAACGAAGGTTTGCAGGGAATTTTTTTTTTGGGTTTTTCCCCGATTTAAGTCGCGACTATCTCGCCACAGCGGCCCCGCCTTGGCAAAACTAACCCCGCTCTGGAGGATTGCACAGAGACAAAAATTCAGAATTTGAGTTCCAAACTCTCATTTCACAACACACCTTCAAACGTTGACGTTCTAAAACTACTCCTTCACGCTAAGATCAATTTCGAGAGTTCTACTCGCCCAAATTCAATTCCGTAAATCCGTACGGGCTCCTTAACGTTAGCTATCTACTCATGTGATCAAATTCATAATTAGATCCCTCATTCATTACCAGATTTCCCTAGACCTCACCTGACTCAGATTTCCTCCAAATCTGGACTAGGCTAGAAATTTCCAAGTCACTACTCAAGAGTTTTCTGGCCCCAATTCTTTCCCCATTGGCTTTTCTATAACGGCGGGAACAGGTCGTTACAGTTTATGTTTGTATAAAGCGAGAGAGAGAAAGGCAAACGAGAATTGAGTAGGGGAAGATTTGTATTTGTATAATTATAAGTATATAAGATGAAGATATATGTATTTGTATATACAGTCTCTCTTGCTTTATACAAACACAAACACAAATCATACATTTGTGTTTGTATAAAGTGAGAAAGGAGAGAGAGATGACTGAAAAAGATGAGAGTGGCGAGCGAGATTCCAGAGAGAGGGGAGAGAGGCGAATGACAAGAGGTTTGTTGCGAATTGGAATTAAATGAAACTGTAGCTATAACATTTAGTTTGAATTAATAGTTTGCTATATTGCACAATTTTTCCTTTTATTAATCTATAGCTCAAATTACGTGATACTTAATTTCTTTTTTAATTCATTAAAGAAAGAATGTCTTCACTTTTTTATATTTAGAGTGAGAGTGAAAATATGAAACTAGTAACATAATGATTTTCCTATATATACTATATAATTATGTTATGACCCAAAAAAGACATGAAGGCTCTCAAGCCTCATCAATCACAATATATAATCTTTTATAGGATCATGTATGTTTTTAAGGTAATTTCTTTTGAAAATCTATCGCAATCTTGAGGAAGAGAGCTAGCCTTTGATATTTATGTGCTATTTGCTTGCTATCAAAAGCCAATGCATTGATATGTGACAACTCGAATTAGAACTATTTTTTAAAAAGGTTTAGTCTTATTATTTTTTTTGGGAGAAAGAAGAAAAAATATTGAGAATAATATATATATACTGTTTTTGTACTTTTGTTATAAACACGAAGACAAGGAAAGAAAAAGGATGCTAATTTAAATGTGCTGGAAAATTCTAGTTAAATGCACCAATATACAGTGGGATTATTAGAGATTTTAGATTGAGTTTTGAAAAATAAATACATATATTCTTTGAAAAAATGTTTTTTGTTTAATACATCACGCACGATATGAGTTCGTATTAGTCATTTCTTTGCCAACCTATTCATTATATCTTTCCCTTTGTGATAACATCAATATCACTATTACTTGAATAATTTATCATTATACAATAGTCAACATCATAGTCATAAGTTGAAGAAAAATAGTGATGTTCATTAATACAAAATAATACGACTCCATGTTTTATGAAATTTGTGGCAATATTGAGGAAGGGGGCCTTTAGCAATAATGAAAAAAAATAATGTACAACTTGTTTGCTATCAAAAGCCAAGGGACTGGTATTATGTGGCGACTTGAATTATACATTATTTCTTTCATATTATTATTCCTTTTTAGGAGGAAAAAAAAGAAGAGGATAATTGACGTAAAGAGACGCTCGATAAAATAATAGTCAGCAAATATATATTATACACAAATTATACATTTTTGATACAAAATGATATAGTACTATATATTATTGTATATTGAATAGCAAATATAATTATTTTAAACGATCGATCAAATACGTAACTTGTCCTGCTACCATTCTTTATAGCATTTTCTCCCTCTTATATTTTCCTAGTTTTGGACTATGGTGAAAATGGGAATGGGGATAGAAAACCATAAGGTATAGCCTCTTTAGTAGTACCAATTATATAGTAAGGTGCAAATGGATAATAAGAAATTTCCTTGTATTGTTGTAAGCCTGCTGACAAAGATAGGAAATGAGCCTTCCAATAGATGTAGCATTAAATTCATATGGCACCATATGCAATAAATTACAAATTTTATGGGGGAAAAAAGGGTTAGATAAGGATCATGTCCTATTTTTATTTTTTTTCATCGATATTCAAAGTCCGCATTAGAGCCTCAAGGCCTATTTGAGGATGATGCTCCCGACAACATTTTCTTCATATTTAAGACACAAATTTGAAACTTATGATTAAGAATGAAACAGTCTCACCACTGCACCACAACCCAAGACCATGTCCTGATGCTTAGTGGTTACCAACATCTTCGGCTCTTCCTAAAGAAAAACTAAAGTTTAAATTTCTAACAACTCGTAAAATTATCTAACTTTTACTAATTTATTTAAAATATGTAATTAGTTTTATTTAAAAAAACAATATTTCAAAATAGATAGTTATAAAATGTTATAAATTAGATGTTATATATGAGCTACTACACATTTTTATAAATATTTTTCACTTTATTAGGAATTTTTTAAGATGGAGTTTCGTTGGTCATAGCTTTTGTAAATAATATTTTATTGTTTGAATGTACTTCCCATTTTTTTTTAAAAAAAGATTTAAATAGACTTATTTTTATATATAAAAAAAAATTTAGAGTAAATTTGAAAAAGAAAAATATAGTAAAAGTAAAAAAGTGAAAGGAATGTTTTTTAAATTTTATGTTGTATTTGAAAATTTTATGATCAAACCTTAAGTTTTCAATAAAATGGAAAAAAAATCTAGAAAAATTGTTATAACCTTTTTATTTAAGGGAACAAGGGATCAATATAAAAAACTCATACTTATAAAATATGGCGGGAGATTTTCGTTACAAATTTATACAAATACATCGAAAATTGCAATTATGGTTGAACATTTCCCTCCAAATTTATGACTGAGATTTTCTTCCTTAATTTATGGTTGTATCTATATTATTGAAATCGGTAAATATATATATATCAAAGACGATTATAAACAATTAAATAATCAAGGTCCTATTGAAATCTAAACTACCGCCTACCGGTATCACTGTGAATGAAGAAGAAGTGAGCAATTGCGTATTATTTATTTATTTATACTCAATTACCTTTTTTAAAAAGATTTTATCGCACATTTTTTGTATATCATTATACATTGTATTTGTATTCACAACTAAATTTTGCGAAAAAATACAATTGATATATTGGGTAGTAAGTCATAACTATAACTATGAATTGTAATTAACGAAGTGTACTTAAGAACGCCTAACTTCGATCTAATGTTAGTTATTTCTGAAATTTTCTCGAATGTTACCTTAAAACCTAGGTGTCTAAAGCTAACTCTGGGCCTTACGTATTCTTGTGGCCCATAAAAGTAGATTAACTTAGCAACTATTTCAGTAAAAATTACACCACTTTTAGAGTTGATATTAGTTAGAAAAATTTAAAATAATTGCACTTCATCCAACTAATTAAATTAAAGATAGCATATGGATGAATAATGTATGTACATGATTATGTATAATAGTGTATCATTTATATATACCGAATAAAAAAAAAATCAGAAAATTTATCCGTCAATATCATGTAAAAATTCCTAAAAATATCACAACTTAAAGTGCGGTAAAGTAATTGAAAACACCACACAAATTTCAGAAATTTTCTTTGGAATCGAAACTTATACGAGTAAAACTATAGGACAATAATTTGTCAATAAATTCATTCTATCAATCATTAGAACTAACAAATAGCTTAATTTTGGATTGTTTGTTTTCTGATTGAAACTCCACTTGTTATATTTTTTATGAAAAGAATAAGAACATTTTATAGTATTCTAATATTGTTCTTTAGTATTGTAATTGATAGTTGTATCTTGAGAATACCTCTAATGTGCGGGATCAAAAACTTCTCTTTTTAATAAACCTTATATAATAGTATTAGAATAATCAGATTAATAAATTTCGAATATCACATAAAAAAAATAATACTTGGAACATTAATGCCCTTTGGGTTGTTGTAATATTACGTGTAGAATAATTACTCTTTGACTAGTTTGAAAGGCTGCGGCATGCAAATCGTTGTTGTTCTACTTTGACAGCTAAATTAACAATGACACAAATAGTCTAAATGCTTCTACAAATCATATATGCAAATAATTATTTATGCATTTATTAGAGATAAACCTTTTTGAACTTTGATTATGTCTCAATTGTCATGTTTCATTCACACGTATTCTTTGCCCTTTACTTTATTCTTCAACGTTAACTTTTTTAAAGTTTACTCAGTTCGATAAGTTAAGATCCATGCTTAAAAAGAAAAAAGGGAGGGGAGGGGGTCTATCACCCTCAAATGATCATTTTAACATGTCACTCCAACGTGTCATATATAATATATAACTTCACACTTGACATGGTTTCATTGGCTTTGGATTTAGCTAGTCACAAACTTATTGCTAATGATTTGTTACTAAATAGCTAGTAACTAGTTAATATAATATTTTTGATAAATTCATTGTTAGTTCGTTACTAAATAGGATTAATAACAAATATTTTTACCTACATATATAATTTATTTGTATGTTTTTTTTAGTGGTGTGAACTTGTTCTTAAAGGAGTAAGGAAGAGCTAATGTTCAAATGGAACTTACGCTTGTAAAAAAAAGTTGAGATATCATGTGAAACTTATCTTAAAGGACTTATTTGTTTTTATTAAGATTTATATGTCTGAATGTGAATGCACATTTGAATGATTATGATGTTATTTTTAGATATTAACACTGAATGATTAAGTTTTTTGTTTTTCAACAATTGAATGATTGCAAGACTATTTGTTTATTTATATACACAATAAATATATACAATTAAAATAAAAAAAGTAATTAAATTTAATAAAATAAAATCAAATAATTATTTGATAAAAAATGAATATTCACAAAATTTCATAATTATAAATTGTTCAATTATTTGATTACTCATATATTATGCAAAATGCAATCTTGTATTGTTATTTTATACTAGTATACGTACCCGCGCGTTGCGCAGTTAGTTGATAAATATAATAGTAAATATTGATATATTGAAAATTTCAAAAATGAAATTATTATAAGATAAGATTATAAGGTTTATTTGAGAGAATGTTAATATTTAACACCTTGATATGTTATAATAGAATACTTATGTACATAAATTGATATATAAGCTTAATTCATTGCCTAAATTTGACAATAATTTTTTTTAGTACTAAATCTCTTATTATAAGAAGGTTATTTTTTAGCAACCTAATAGATCCAAAAAGGAGTATGTGAATATAATAAAATGGAGCTATTTTCTTAATTAACAATTAAAAAATATTGCAGAAAAAAAAGGATGATACTATATCAGCTTTCAATTAAAACATATCATTCTTATAGTAACTATTCCATATTCCATATTAACTGAATTTTTAAGGCTTTTTCTATTGTTTAAAATAATTAAATTGTTCAAAGTTCAAGAGTGATGTTTGAATTTTTTTCCATATTTTCCCCTTTCTTTAATGAAGTTTGATATTTTCTTGGAGATAAATTGCACTATTTACAAAGTTATATTTATGATTTCACAGAGAACAATAGTGAAAAGTACTATCTAAATTATATCCTTGAATCTTTTTCTAAATAAGTGTGCATTGTCTCACAAATTCAATTAATATGGAATATAGGGAGTAATTTTTACGAATGGAATATAGAAATATCAATTAAATAGAATTGAACACAAATAAATTGATTATTTGTTATCCCTAAGACTAAGAAGCCTAAGATGCTATGGTTCGACCTCTAATAAAAAAAAATTATAGGATATTATTTTTAAAAATACAGAATTTAGATTTTTTTTATCATTAATTTTAAAATTAGAAATTATCGGAATTCATATATTTTACAATTTGAACCACATTTTCGTGCTATTATATTGACCAAAAATACTTTAAAATTTTAACGACACAGAATAAAACCCCCCATCAATACATGCTTCTTGAGGGAACTTCTCTACCAAAAGATCAAGGAATATAAGTTAATAATGTCAAAGCCTTATACTTTTTTTAGTAAAATTACTTTTAAGCCAATATATATATATATATATATTTGCTAAATTGCTATATAAAGAGTAAAACATATTTACTTTTTTTAGTGGTGTCCGTTATTTGTGTGTTTGTAACTTCTTCTTTTTTTATATAAATTTTGGTTTATAAAGTAAAATAGTTTGAATTTTTAAGAATACATTACTATTCTTTCCGTAACTTGGAATTAAAAAGCTATCTACAATCACATAACTTTTAAACTAATCACAATTATTTAAAAATAATTAAATGCAATTACATGTGTTTTTTGACATGTAACATTATCACCTCTCCTTGTGATGGAGAGAAATGTGAGGAGAGGTCACTGAAATTATCTCAATAAAAAAATTACATCATATTTTATTGCACATACAATTTTATAAAACCGAAAAACACTTCTTAGGCAATATTTGCTACGACTAAATTAATTATGAAAGAATTGCTTAAATAACTATTATGAAAA
>JAJOOO010005793.1:0-30252 GCA_029582685.1 Solanum piurae
ATGAAACTTATGGCGTATCTAACACATCATGAAATCTATGGTGTATCCAACACTTCATGATCATCTTCATCAAGCATATCTGAATCAGCTTGTGGCAAAGTTGTCTTAACATCTTCATTTTCATCTGGAATTTATATGCGGTTTCAATTAGTTAAATATTAAATAGATTTTGAATTTGGACTCTCTTTAATTTTAAATTTTAATATTATATTATATTTTTTTAATTATTTTTATTTGGCCCACGGGCCGGCCCTACCTATATTTCTCAAGCCCCCCAAATCAGCAGGCTTATTCAGGCCGGGCTAAAAAGCCCTTTTCTTAAATGGGCTCCAAAAATCTTAGCCCAGCCCTATTAAATTCCGGGTTAGGCCAGGCTGGCCCAACGGGCCTAGCCCATATTGACGGCTCTAGTCCTTACTAAAAAACTATCTAACTTTCTATTTATAAAAGGTAAAAAAGAGCAAGGCTTTTAGGAAGTTGTAAAACTTTTTAAATTAATTTACAAGTTGCTTACTTGACTGTAAATCTTTTTAGAAAGTTGTTACCAAGCTTTTCAAAAAATGGGTCGTATGAGAGAAAATCAGAGTAGCTACATATATTATATTTGCAATTTAAAAAAAAAATAAAGTCGATATAAATAACCGAGCCTATAAAACTCTCACAAAAGTTATGAGGTCTCAATGTTTGGTATATTTTATATGATATTCGAAATTCACAAATTCAATTGATATAAATTTGCACCTTGTAAGGATCATTAAAGTAATAACTAATCTTGCAAAAGAGAAAAGGTTGTGAGATGCAATATGGTATCTTGGAGAAGTCAAATACCTTATTTAATACTCTCCCTATTCTTATTTATATGATGTTTTTTGGTTTTCGTAATTCAGACTTCTAAATTTTGATAATATATTTAGACATATAATTTTTAAGTTTTTTTCTAGATAAAATATATATACATTTGGAGACTAATAAAAATAAATAAATAAGTTACAATAGCTAATAATTTGTTTGATTTTCAAAATCTGAATATGATCACATAAATTGAGATAAAAAGAGTAATATTTATGTAACTTTAAGAAAAATTGAGATATAAGTACATACGCAAAGCACGTATCGTAAGACTAGTTCTTATTAAAGACAACTCAAAAATTAATCTACCTCGAGGTGGCAGGGATTTGAGTTAGACTCCTAACTTGTATATTTTAAGCTTTTACTCTGTCAAATTATAATTAGGTTTATGCATTATTCTATAGAAAATGGTTTATCTAAATTACATACATTTTTGTTCCAATTACTATTTGAGAGATTCAAAATGAGTTGTTTCAATAATTAATAGAATTAACAATGTACAAAAGTTTTTAGGAATACAAGTATTTACACAAACATTAAAATTGTAGCCTTAGATTCTATATAAATCACCACCATGTGTCAAATCCAAACAACTCTAGCTAGGAACAAATTATTAAAGCAACTAATTGTTGGTGTAATATATCATAAATATAATAAATTATACATAAAGTGACAAAAATGAATAAACAAATCTTTAGGTTGAGGTGTAGATATTTTACTCTCTTTAACGGGATTCAAGCCCACTGTGACATAATCTACATCGATGAAACAATATGACTCTTGACTTGTCCCCTCCAGGATACAACAACCCAACAACGTCGTACAATTCAAACAACTCCAGATTAGTTGAAGAGTCCAAACCTCCACATAAGAACACTTTCCTTCAACATGTTATTACTCTCTTTTATATAGTGAATATAGTTGAAGACTTAAAATATTATTCTTTGTTTCAATTCTCTCTTTCACTGTACTAACTCAATATATACACAATTCAACACTTCTCATATTTGGCTAACACACTTTCTCATATCCCCAACACAAAGTAAGACCACCCTATATAAGTGAAGAATTCTTCCTTACAATGAATAGGAAGATAATGGATAGTAAATTGGTTAAATGAATATCCCAAAGATTTCATAAGTTACAACCATAATGAGGTAGAATAATATGTAAATAATGAGTTAGAGGTTACAAGAGTTGAGGGAAATTATAGCCACATTCTACCATATTAACTCATGTAAGTAATGAACATAAAATGTTGTCAATACTCACGTATAAAGCCAATGCAACAAATTAATATTTAGGCATAATACATAAACATGACCCTTAACTTGGCTTCAGCGGACAACTATGCCCTCCAACTTAGAGTGTGCACAAATAGACACTTAAACTTGTATAAAGTTGAACAAGTAGACACACATGTCCTACATGGCATAATACACGTAGGATGTCATGTAGGACACAAAATTGTCATGTAGAGTGCCATGTAGGACGAACGTGTCCATTTATTCAATTTTAAACAAGTTTAAGTGCATACTTGTGCACATCCAAAGTTAAATGTCATAGTTGTCAGCTGACACCAAGTTAAGGGTCGTGTTGATGTAGTATGTCAATATGCACCATTAAGGTACACGAGCCACTTTAATAATATTAAAATGCTCACAATCACCAACACTAACTAATCGATCATGACTTGAGATTTAATGAAATTGTGAGGATTCATATAATTGATTCAAACTTATTTGGACTGAGGTGTTGTTGTTGTACCTAACAACTCGAGTATGATTAAATCTACTTCAAGAAGGCGAGGCAAAATGATGCTTATAATATAGGTATAAAACATAAACGAACGCCCAAATTTGAACTCAACACTCTAACTTTGTGAATGCACATCTAGACACCTCAACTTGGTCTCAACAAACAATTATACCGTCCAACTCATCCTCATTGTGTTTCATGGACACTCGACACTAACATGACACATAAAATTTTGGAGGTATCCAAATGATTATTTTATAAGTTGGAGTGTTCAACTGACACAATAAAGACGAGTTTGTTAGAGTTTGATTTCTCTTTGTGAAAATCATCCCTCAGATACACATTAAATCAACAAGGCAAAATGGTCTGGTGGACCCTTATACTTGTATCAATTTGTATTTTGAACCCTTCTACTTACACATTTGTCATCTGGACCCTTAAACTCAATAAAACACAATTTAACAAACCCCTCTGACCATTGACTAGGCTTATGTGGCATTAGGATGTCTGAGTTGGCAAAAGTGTGTAACTACACGCCTATTAAGGCGAGTGAGGAGCATTTTTACTTTAAAAAAATATTAAAAATTATAAAAAAATTATTTTTATTTTATTTTTTTAAACCATTAATTAAAAAACTCCTTCTTCTTCACCCATTATTCCTCTTTTTCAACTATATTCATCCCCTTCCCAACCCCTTTTTTCTTTTTTTCCACAATGTATTTTCATTTATTTAGATTATATTGGGCACCTCTTTGAGTCAACTAATTCACCGACGGAGGGAGAAAGCGGCGCTAGTGGTGCGATCGTCGGACACCATTGATACACAGTGGAGTGAGAGAGAGGCACGACTGGTCAACAGAGAGGAAAACGAGGTGGGTGAGGGTTTAAGGATCTAATCATGGCGGCGAAAAATGGTGATGGTGTGCGGCGGAGATGAAGGTGCAAATGGTGATGGTGTTCGGCTAGATCTGGTGTGGTGGTGTCGCGCCCCATTTTTCGCAAAACGGGTTTTGGTGCACGACCTAACAACTCTTTTGGGCTTTTGAGTGGTTGAAGAGTCGCCACCTAACGAATTAAGGCGCGTTAGGACACCTATCTAACCTAGCTAAGTCTAACTAAGGTCAACGAACCAGAGATCAGGGTAAGGGTTCAAGTTACCTCGAGGGGAAGGTGTTAGGCATCCCTCGAGGTCCACAAATGTGAATCCCGACCGTATCTCATGCAATATGTAGGGGTTACAAGTAGCAATTAAGGTCACTTCATTTATTTGGTTATTTATTAAACATGCTGACTAAGTGATAAATGACATTCGACAATTGAAATTACTTCAATAATTTATTAAATTAATTAAGCATGCAAAACTAGGTGATGACATAAAATTACATAATTACTTAAGTTATTTATTACTTAATTAAGCATGCAAGACTAAGTAATATCATAGAATTAAATAACAAAGACAAAATTTAAAAGGAATAGCGAAAAGATAGAAGGTAGACAAATATTTAGACAAACAATTTTTATATTTTATTTAAGTTACCCCAAACAATTATAATTACAAACAAATAAAAGGGACAAAGGAAAGGGAGACTCTGAAGGACTTTAGGATCAGCACTCGACTTTTCTTTATTTTATTTTATTTTTTGATAGGCTTCCGTATAGGGACAGACAAACCAAGGTTTGTCGCTTTTAGCCTGAGTCGATGTCATCATATCCATAGGGCCTAAACTAACCCTACCCCACCGCTGCATGCTTTCGTCTCTAAAAGGTGTCTAGCGTCCCCGCTTAAGGTCCAAGAGGCATTGGACTACTATTAGGGTGGATTTAGACTGAAGTAAAATATAATAAGCCCACCTAGACACCAAGTCAAACAATTAGGACGAGCATTTAACATGTAAATCTCATATTGGCCTCTAGATTAGGTTATTTAACATGCTAGCAAACACAAATAATTAGTGAAAGGTCTCATGCTAAGTGTGTGCATACAAATACAAACAAATTTCATAATAATAATTTAAGAAGGACAGAGGGTTATGACACAATGCAGAATTTATTTATCTTATTAATAAAGCATGCAGGAATTATTTATATATTAGTTGATTAACAGTGGCAAGACAAATATTCATAATGCAGAAACTAAAATATTTCGGGCAGAATTTTATTAGGACAGCAAATTTAAAGTGAAAGATTATGCAGAAAATATCATATTAATGCGGTAGCAGATTAGACTATTATTAAATTTCTTTTAAGTGACAGTCAGTTTAATAGATATAGAAAATTAATCAGTAGCTAATTTTAAGTGGCAAAAGAATTAATTACAATATAGAAAATTAATTATTTCATCCAGATGAAATTTGGACAAATTAGTTATTGATTTAAAAATAGTTATATTATCGGCAGGATATCAAGGCAGAGTCGACTTTAAGTCGATTTATCTAAATGGGACGGAGTATAGCATGCGGGGAAATAATTAATTAATTTTATTTTAAATGACAGCAAAATTATATTGCAGGATTGCTTAACAATGGCAGAAGAATGCAGCATAATTATTTAAGTTATTTAACATGCTAAGAATTATTAGATTATGATTTTAGGAAGCTGTTTATTTACACTTATTAACCTATAGACATGATTTCTAAGTGAATATGCTGAAATTAATTACTAATCCTATAGGCATACTTTCTATATAAAGATATAATAATATTCTAAAACCTATAGGCATGATTGTCTAGACCCCAAATATTGTTTGAAAACTTTAATTGACCTATAGTTATTTTATCTAAAGATGGATCGCTAGTACAAAGCATGGATTATCAGCTAGTCATTCGTTTTATTAGGAATAGAACATTGGTGATTTAGCACGAAATAGGATAGTAGGCATACACAATATTTATTATTATGCATAAAAACATCACATACTAGATGAGCAAACAAATTATAATAGACAGTGAACTAGTCAAACATATAATTAATTTTTAGAATAATTCGCCAAAAGGTGATTGCTAGCAAGTTGATTTATTTTATTTATTTATTTGTTTTAGTTAGATCTAAATGAGGAGGCTTAGAATACGAATACTCAAATCATCACACAACCTAAATTCATGATTCCTTACGCAAATAATTGGTGATAAAGTAACAAGTAGCACATAAATCCCCTCCCCCCTAGACAGTTCCCCGAAATTTATTATGTATAGATTTAGAGTTTATACAAATTATTACAAGCCAAAACACAATTATAAATAAACAATGCTCTGCTAAACATTCCCACCCATGGCAACTCTTCGAAAACCTTCAAACCTTTCTTGAAGGACCTGCTAGACAATCAAAATGAGCAAGATACCACACAATATCTATACATATAAAAATATAACACATAGGTAGAATCACGCACATAAAACTCAAACAATTATGGGAATAAGTAATCATAGCATCACATATCAAGAGAAGAAGAAGACTAACCCGTATGCTTCCTTTTAATTATCAATGTCCATTTTTGGACTTATGCATAACAAGTAAATAATGATGCAGAATTAAATATACGTATGAGAGGCACTAACCAGTTAAGCAGTTTAAAGAACAATCAGCAGTGAAGACACGTTGGTTCCACACTATTCGACCCGTACACAGCAAAATACTTCTTCAAAGTTCACCGAAAATTCTTTTCAAGCAGAGAGTAATTTTTTTTTTTTTTTTTTTTTCAGTGTATGAGCCAATTAGGATGTCTCCGGGTGAGAAAAAGAATGAGAGATGGGTCTGTTTATATAGCAGAGAGGGGCACACAATTAAGGGAGAAAATAATCAAAGAGCCAATTATAACGTACTTTCCTTAAACAAAAGGAGTATAAAATCAGTCCCACATTTATTGATTCTTTTTACCAAATATAAACAAGTAAGAAATCTGGTTAAGCTTAAATGAGGTGAGAAAATATTCACTAACATATACTTCCCCTGTTAAGAAGGAAGCCAAAATCAAATTTTAAAATATTCTTTTTTTTTTTACCATATATAAACAAGTAAGAAATCTACCAATTTTAATTAAGGTAACATGATAAATTTACAGACAGATGATATGTGAAATCAAGTAAGACAAGTGATAATTGATTCAAAGGGAAAGCATGATTACAGCTCAAAATACGTCAATATAATTTACCAACCGGGCAAGTAAAAATAGAGTGGCATACGGTAAGAATTAATTTCAAATTGTCAATTAGGTGACAAGTTAAACCAGCAAGCATTAGTCCAAATATAAGACAAAGAATCCAATAAAGATATCAACTAAAATCAGAGTTATGGAGAAATTCAAGCAAGGAGATCTATATGTATATATTTTATGCAGAAGGAAGGACAGTGAAGGCTCACCGATTTTGTTACATCAAGAGGGCGTAAGTATATTAATCATATCCTATAAACAATTTACGCCAACGGTCATTGTCACAAGAGAAATATTGATAAACAAATAATGGTATAATCACAATGATCATTATTGAAACTAATTAAAATCTCTATCCAAATCCGCCAAAATCAGATTCAAGATGGAGGGAAATAAGCAAGAGGAACATTATGCAATTTCTTGCAATACCATTATTAATAGCAACTCTCAACTCAATCACATATAGCTTGAACATCAAAACTATGTTAAACCGTGACAAAATTATACTTAGATACATACACAAGATGGAGTCTTAACATAATATACTAACGGAAATAATTGCTATTAACATAGAACAACAGCCCACATGCATCAATATTTAAGTCTTAAAGGTAAAAGTTTATACCTGGGACAGATCTGTAAAGATCTGTCCTTATCGAAATATTTTGTGGATTCGCCGGAAGTCGCCTGCCGGAGTTGCTGTTCGCTGGTGGCTTCTGCGGCTGCTGGTTGCTCGGAGCTCTCGCCGGTCGGAGGTGCTGCTGGTTGCCTGCTGCTCGGAGCGACCTTCGCCGGAGCTGCTGGCTCTGCTGGTCGCTGGTCGGAGTGCTGCCAGCGATGGAGGCTCGCTGGTGTCCTCGCCTGGGTCGTCGGTTGCTGCTGTTGTCCGGTGGAGTCGATGGTCGGAGCACTGTTCCGGTTGCTGCTGCCTGGAGAAAAAGACATGGAGCGAGGGAGAAGAGGAGAGAGGAAGAGAAGGCGGAGGGGATAGGAGGAGAGGAGATCGTCCTCCCTCTCCTCTGGTTCTCGTCGGAGACTCGCCATCGCCGGTGGAGTTGAGAGGAGAGGCGGCGGATCTGTGTTGGAGAGGAAGGGAATGAGAATAGTTTTCAGGGTTTGTCTTTGGTAGATTAAAAAAGGAATGAGTATGCAGACTCAATCTGGACCATCGATTTATTTTGAATGGACGCGCACGATTGAATCTTGGATTGATCTGATTTTCACTTAAAGGATGGACGGTTGAGATTAATTGGAATTGAAAATCTGAAAAATTGGAATGGCATGGCTAAAATTGGAATAGAAATGGCTAGAATTGCAATGAGAATTTGAATTGGAGTGGCTAGAATTGAAAGAAATTAGAATAAAGTAGGCTAACATTTAAATGATTTTGAGAAAAATTAGGGAAATGCTATCTAATTAAAATACTACAAATATTATAATTAAAATCACTTAAATTTTAAAACATTTAAATTAGTTTGAGTTTTACTAATAATTTTAAAAATGTTTTATTAATATTTACAATAATTTTATAAAGCAAGCATACTAAAATATATAATTTTTAAACAAAATCGCTTAAAATTTTAAACTCAAAATATTTTCAAGAAATACGTATTTAATCGAATAGCATTCCTAAAATTGCTAAAGGTCGGTCAAAATTGGGTGTCAACAGGTGGTTTAGGTTGTTGGTTTTGTGAGGTTGGAGAAGGAAAGGAAAATGGTCGTGACGTGTGGCGGAGATGAAGGCAGGTAAATGAAGGAATATAAGTGGTTTCGCCGGCAACAATGGCGACGACGGCGACGATTTGGGCCATGAAACAGTGGGAATGAGAGAAACAATAATGGGTAGATTTCGACGAGTTTCACGGCAGAGGTTGGTGTGAAATTGTATTTGTAAGCAATTTGGGGTGTGAAAATAGTAGTCGACGTTGGATTACGAAAAGTTTGGCTAGATCTGATTGTCCCGTGGCCAGATCTGGTTATGCGGTGGCTTAGGTTGTTGTTACTGTGAAGGTTGGAGGAGGAAAGAAAAATAGTGCTGGTGTGCGGTGGATATGAAGACGGGTGAGGGAGAAAGTATATGTGATTTCGCCGGCAAAAATGATGACGACGCCGGCGATGGCTTTCTTTTGGTCGTGAAATAGGGAGAATTAGAAATGCCAATAATAAATTAAAATATTGTAATTTTACATTTTATTAAATAATTTTGGTTATAATTTTTAAAAATAGTTATGAAATAATTATGATGTGGCATTAATATATCTGACGTGGATATGACATGTCAATTATATAAAGGAGAGTGAGCTACACACGTGGTTGGAGGGGCTTAAAAGTCTCATTTTAATTGAGTTTAAGGGTCCAGATGACAAATGTGTAAGTAGAAGGGTTCAAAATACAAACTGATACAAGTATAAGGGTCCACCAGACCATTTCGCCAATCAACAATAAAGACGAGTTTGTTAGAGTTTGTACTTATAAAGAATAAGTAGACAACTTTGTACTTGTTTTGTTGATTTAAAGACGAGTTTGTTAGAGTTTGTACTTATTCTTTAGAAAGAGATCTGATAACTTATACGAGTCCACCACATGTTACAGGACCGGGTTCTTGACACACTTTAATGCAGGAAAAAAAACCCGAAAGTACAGAATAAAAACAACAAGGGGTTTGATGTGGAAACCTCCTTGCTCAAGGGATGAAAACCACGACTGGTCCAATAGTATTTTCCAACTGCCTTCACTATCTTCAAGCAACAAGTGAATGCACTTCAACATACATACAAGGATTAAACTCTTAATCCTGCAACCAGTGGTGTAGCCACATGGTGCCTTTCGTCGGAAAAAAATATTGTATATACAAGTAAAAATGATACACAAAATAATTAAATAACATATTTTTGACACCCTTAACACAACAAGCTATTGTAGCCCAATGGTTTCACCTCCTTAAAATGAGGTAGTGGTCGTGTGTTCGAATCTTACTAGTTAGTTCTACTTTTTGAAAAGGGCTTTTATTGTGTTATTTCTGGACACCCTTTGTGAAATTTCTGGCTCCGCCACTGGCTGCAACCTGTAACACCCCTATTACAGAGAGAACCAAAGCAATACCTCTATTTCCCACTATATCAACTAACTCTAGTTAATACAAAGGCACTTCGATCACATGCTACACAGTTAACTCTAACTATGCTCATTGTTCACTGAAATAATAAAGACATGATATGCTCCTTTATAGATTAGAAACGTATCTTACAAGTTAAATCGCACAAGACACAAGCTTTGATTAACAACAGAAGACACATTTGATAACTTTATTAGATCCCTTGAAGTTCTTGAAGACTTGGGTTCTCGAGAGACAAAATACACTGTTTTCTTGATTATGCTCAGATGTGTTTGCTAGGTTGTTTCATATCAACAAAGATTGGTTGAGGACTCTGTTCTCTTTTCCCGTGCTCACCAACCATGATAGTTTGACAGCTTTACAGTTGTTTCCCATTTCAACATAGAGACATGCGCAACTCATGGAACCAGGTCCATTGTTTGTTAGAATCATCAAAACAACAGAGTTACAAGATCAATTAGTCTTTCTAAGGATCAATTCGATTGGGTTGCTATCCCTGTCAAAGACCTCAAACTGACTAGTTCAAAGAGCCTATATAAGAAGCCATTGGAGGTCAAAGAAAATATTGTTCTACTCTTAACAAACATTGTATTTTCTATTTGATTTACTGTGTAATCAAGAAAGAGAGAGAGGGGAAAAATATTGTTGTGAGGCATTGGATCAATCAAGAGAAAAAAATATAGAGTATATATAGGGGTGGCAAAATCAAACCCAACCTGCCAATTCACCCAATTAGTTTAAGTTTGAGCGAGTTATTGACCCGCCCATTTATTAGCTCAATCCATTTCAACCCATTAAAATTTGAGTTGATATGTAATTCGAACTGGCTCATGATAAATCTTGTCAAAATATTTTTAATTTTTTTTTTTGAATTTGATATGTTATATGTAGTCATAATAAAGAAAAAGATAATTTTATTAGGTACTGAATTAGTTTAAAAGAACAAATAAAACAATTAAACTTAGTAAAAATTGGGTTGAGTTGGGTCTTGACTTGTTATATAAGACATTACTTAACTCGTTTTGACCCAAGTAAATTTGAGTTGGGTTGGGTCTTGACCTAATTATTGTCTTAACCCATTATGGCCCGCTCAATATTTATTCCAACCCGTCCAATTACCACCTAAATATATACGTAGGAACTACACTTCACATATCCTGTACAAGACAAACTTCAAGAACTTACAGAGAACTTGCAACCCAAGGGGACTAGACTAAAACCTCATTTGTTTGCACTTAATGGACATCTGAATCTGAATGGTTCAGACAAACCATTAAGTGTTTTTGTTTTCATTAAGATTTAAGCACTTAATTGGTCTGGATAGGTGTTAATCATTCAGATATTAAGCAAGGTCTTAATATCATCTAGATGCATTAACCATTACTCTATCCACAATCACCAACTACCTCTGTCATCACAACCACTACGGTTGCTAATCACTACTGACAACTGCTGTTGACACCTAATTTTGACCCTCCCCGATAAGAATTAACTTTCGAGCTTCTTAATGTTTCGAACGATTTAAGATAATTAACTTTATATAATTCAAATTAGTTTCAAGGTTGTTTAAGTAAACTCGGTCAACTTTTATAGTGTTTTGAATAACAAATATATTTCATATAAATATATACGTAATTAGTATATTTTATAAATGTCGGAAAATCATATCAAAAGATTTTTACTTTGTTAAAATACATATTTTATTAATTTAGTTCTAGTTTGAATTATGGTCTTAATTTTCGGATTAATAAGTTTATATGTAAATCGAATAAGTTTATGGTTAAATTAATTATTTTATTTCGTTAATATCGAGAAGCTCATAAATTAATTATATTAATACGTCTTATTTTGTTGTTAGCCGAATTCGCCAATTTAATTCAATTCGGCTAAATTTCAACTTGAATTGGTTACAATTGTAATCTAATAGTATTTGGTAATTGCAAATATAATTGATTCCCACCTTAGCCTCCAGTTCTTTTAAGACCCAAAATTGGACCATCATTTCGGTCCAAAACGCTTTCAGCAGCCCACCTCTTTTCTCTCCAATAACCCAACTATTAATTGTTTTCTCTTGATCCCAGACCCATCCCTTTAACACCTCCTCTGGCCCAGCCCACTCATTACCCATTCTATTTCCATTTTCTAATTACAACAACCCAAGACTTAACTTAATTCCCACAACCGACAACATACAACTTAATACCAAATCGACCCCTGCACTGTTTTTCTTCTCCAGCAGTGTCCAGCAGGCCCAGACGCGAACAAGCAGCAGCGAGAAACGCACCAGCAGTCCAGCAGCGTCACAAAGCATCGCAGCCCCAAAATCGCGAGCCCAGTCCAGTCCAACGTCTCTCTCCAAATTCGTACCAACAGTGCAGCAAAAGCAAGCACGCGTTTCCCCTCCCTTTCCTCTTTTGGGAATAAGGTTGAAGCTTCAGAAAAAGGTGTTTAGCCTTAATGGTGAAAGATTTGAATTTTGGAAGTATGTCTTACTCTTACCCGAATTTTTCATCTTTTTCCCCTCTAAAAATCGAACCCTAACCCCTTTATATAGATACTTGACTGTTTCAGTATGTAAGGAGGAAAAAAAAAAATTGGGATTTTATTTTTTGAACGAAATAGAAGTCAAGTTTTCTTGGCAGAGACTAACCTTTAGGAACAAGTAGCAATACACTCCTGAATAGAGATTTGCTAGGACTTCTGCCCAGTTTCCGCGACTACTGTTCGTGTTCAAGTCTCTCTTGGTGAAGCCGTCACTCCTCTGCTTGTCTCGCCCCTGTTCGCTGCCGCGCGAAAGGTAAAATCCTTTTCAGTTTCAACTTTTTTAGTTCAATGTGCTATTTTTGACAAGCTGAGGTTGTTTGTTGATTTATTTTCTCCTCGACTACCTTTATTCTTTTGGATTTGCTACTCATGTGGGAGCCGAGCTCTTGGGTTGTAGTTGGGTTTTTGAGTGCTTGAGGTATAAGAGAGGCTCTCGTAAGTGTCGTTGTTTGTATGAGTCTTAGAATTTCTCTTTTTTGGCTAGCATGTTAAAGGGCATGTTTTCGTCCAATGAAATCTTTAGAATATATGTGATGCTGCTGGTTTGTCTCGTGTTTAGCCCTCTGTTCACTTTAATTTATGATGTTGTGCCTTAAATTCCTTTGTTGAAATGTTTCTGTTTTAGCTAAAAATCTCACTCTTGCTTGGTCTTCCAGCATCTTTAGTTACTGCCGTGCTCATTGTTTTCTAGCAAATATTGTATTGATTGTTATGAAGAACTTGCTGCTAGTTTGCCTCTTTATTAATGCTTCCATAGTTCCGTTGATACTTTAGTGTGATTAATGGTCTTAATTCCTCCAATCCACGGTCATGTATCTTTAGAGCATTTCATAGCCATGCACCTTTCCATTTTCTTAACTCTTTACTTCCTTTATGTTACTGGCTGTTTTCCCTTTTGTTGGATTTTTGATTTTATTTCCTTAGGTTAGACATATGATTTTAATATTGGATACCATTCTAGTAGTAATATCTATTGAGGTCTACCTTCTTCGTTCTAGTTGTTTGCGATACTTTCCATGGGTAGTTTTAATTTAAATGACATCAATTCGCATTAATAATTGGGTTTTAGATTCTTATATGATATATTTGTTAGCTTACATCTTTAGTTGATCCGGATGTGGTTGAGCATGCAGCAGTTTGGTAGAAACAAGCTTACTAGTCTAAGTTGTGGTGAAAGAAAAATACAAAAAAATAAAAATAAATGTCAAAGTATGTGGCCTGATTGCTCTCTAATTATTATAATCAGTATTTGTGTCTTTTTAAAAGGTATTGAAGGAGTTTGTTCATTTGTTAATTTGTTTCTTCTTTTCCTTTGTTGTGACATGCCGACGGAGTCCAATTCGGACTCAAGTCTTTCCCCTTGCATTTCGAATGGGCCATAAAGGTCCCAAATCCTTTTTACCTTTCGAGTCAGCCCTCATACCAAGCTGCGAAACCGGCGTACAGGTGGAAGCCAATAAATGAAGGCTGGAAATTAAATTTTGTAGGTCTCAAGAGGCCCAAAAGGGCTGATATACCTGCTGTATACAAGTGTATACAGCCGGAAATATGACTTGCAGGTTGCAAAATACAAGGGTGAAAGTTTGATGATGAAGTACAGGTTAAAAGCTGATGTTCAAGAAAGAAAAAAAAACAAAAAAAAACGCAGAAATACGGACCCAAATACGGTCCGTATACAGGGATGTATATAAAGCGTATACATAGATTTCTTGAAAGCAAATGGGGCCAAAGGCCCAAGGGAATTTCAGCAAGTCCAAGATTTGGGCCAAAGGCCCAAATTTAATATTCTTCTCCTTGCTCTCGTTTACTTTGTTACATTTGACTAACGTTTTGACTATCTTACGGTTTAATTTAATTAAATTCCTCAAGAATGGTCATTTCACTTTATTTTCGAATTAAAAGATAAATATTTTATTACTTAGTTTTTTTTTTATTTTAATATTAGTCTTGTTGACATTTTATGAACCATTCCCCTTAGGAAAATTCCCCTTTAACTTTATCCCCTTAAGATAATTATAAAATAATAATAAATTTAAAATAAAATATGTGTGTATATATATATATATATCTACCTATATATAAATAAATAGTAATGATAATAACAAAAATGAAGTTCTTTTACTTTGTTAAACTTTCAAAATTAGTCAAAGTCGTGAGTTCTTTACTTAGTTAAATTCTAAAAATAATTAGTTAAAATAAATGATTTCTTTTACTTAAGTTAAAATTTCAAAATTAGTCAAAATCATTTTGGTCAAATCGCCGGTCAACCGCAAGTTAGCGGGCATTTCGAGGGCCTAACACCTTCTCGGAATGTACATTGAACTTCGAACCTTTTATTTTCAATTGATTTTATCTGTTTAAGTTTTTTGAAAACCTTATATTTTTCTTGATTTTTTACTAAAAAATTAAGTGGCAACTCTGTTCTTTTGGAAATTCGATTTCTCTTAAATCATAAGTTTGATCGATTTTTTTTGAAAACTAAGTCATTTTTCTTTTACATATATTTTTCGAGTAAAACAATTATTATTATTATTATTATTATTATTATTATTATTATTATTATTTATTATTATTATTATTATTACAGATTTTCAACCTTCGCAGAAGATAAATGAGAAATTATAATGGCCAGAGGTATGTGCTTTTAACAGTTTAATACTTCTCATAGCAAAAACTATATTACTCCACATTCATTTTTTTAGTAATGATCACAAATTTAATATAAAATTTAGCAAATATAATTTTATTTGATTATATACTTTTTTTCATGCAATGTTTTTGATATTTTGTTGAAGTTATCTAAGATTCTATGTTATCTTAGCAGAGGTTAAAAATATAAATTAGGAGATATAACAAAATAATGTAATGCATTTTTTGGGTAGAAATAGAATAGATGTAAATCCCATTTTTATTTAAATATGAATCATGAATCAATTACTATATGTACATTGTAAAATTATTAAATTTTAGAATTTTTTTTTATTATAGGTGGATGACAAAAGGTTTCAGATATCAATCCTCGAAGGAAGATTTTGGTGTGATTATGTTGCAATTATAAGACTTTTATATTCAATTAAAGGTTCATTTGCTTCTTTTTTGTGTGTTTTCTAAAAAAACATTACAAAAAGTAATTCAAATTGCATTATTATGTTAATTATTTACAGTTTCTTATAGTTATTTTAATTGATTACAATTTGTTTCTGAAATTTAAATTCTGACAATTTTTAAATCATATTAATGTTTATCTTTTTAATCTATTTTTTAAATACATTTCAAATCGTTAAAAAAAGCTTTTTCAAAAAGTGACATTCCAAGGCAAAATCAGAAAAATATTAAAAGAAATTTATTTAAAATAAAATAATATTAAATATTTATTATTTCATATTCCATTCTTAGGGGGGGGGAAAGTAAAATAGTAGGACAATATTAAAAGGAATTTAGAAAAGAAATAAATAATATTAAATATTTAAAGTATCATAATCTGTAAAATCTAGAGTCGTCAATATGGGCTAGGTCCGTTGGGCCAGCCTGGCCTAACCTGGGATTTAATAGGGCTGAACTAAGATTTTTGGAGCCCATTTAAGAAAAGAGTTTTTTAGCCCGGCCTGAATAAGCCTGCTGATTTGTGGGGCTTGAGAAATATAGATAGGGCCGACCTGTGGGCCAAATAAAAATAATTTAAAATTAAAGAGAGTCCAAACTCAAAATCTATTTAATATTTAACTAATTGAAACCACATATAAATTGCAGATGAAAATGAAGATGTTAAGACAACCTTGCCACAAGCTGATTCAGATATGCTTGATGAAGATGATCATGAAGTGTTTGGATACACCATAGATTTCACAATGTGTTAGATACGCCATAAGTTTCATGATTTTTTTAAGGAGTTTATTTTTAACTTTTTTATGGTTGGAATATTGTCACATTTTTTGTGTTTTAATGTGACAAAATAATTAGATTAATATTTCTATTTAGATATTTATACTTTTATTTGAAAAAATCTTAATAAATATTATAAAGATATTTATGATAATATTTTTAAATTATAATTTATAATTTATTTTAATAATTATAAAAAAATATAATTTTAAAAAAAGTGGGCTGGCCCGGCAAGTCTGTAGCCCACGTACTTGTAGGCTGGGCCGACCGTTTTCTAGCCCACACCAAAAATGGGCTAGCCCGGCCTGACCCGTAAAATGTCAAAGCCTGTATGGGTTAGCCCGGATGGGGTGGGCTAGTCCATATTGACAGCTCTAGTAAAATCTATCTATATATAATATCTATCTATATCTATCTATATATAATAGGAGAGAAAAAAATGTCACATGTCATTACCACAATTATTGTTGAATTTTAATTTTAAAACTGATATTTTTAGTTAGTTTAAATAATAAATTCAATTTTAAAAACAAACAACAATATAATACAGTTTTACAAAAAATAGTTTTGAAACTTACCGTTTAAATTCAATTTTAAAAACAAATAACAATATAAAACCATTTTTGTAGAAAATCAGTTTTGGAACTTAACGTTTAAATTCAACTTTAAAAATAAATACCAATATAAAACAATTATTTTGAAAAAAACATTTTGGAACTTAACGTTTAAATAACGTTAAAGCATATTTAAGCAATATACAAAATTGTAAAGAAAATATTATTATGTAAACAGAAAAATATAAGAAATTATTATATCAAAACTGTCCAATACACATCCTTTGCTACACAATTTCTAAAGCTATCTATTTTTCTTTTAAAAAAATTGTTTTTTAAAAAAAAAAAAAAAAAAAACTTCAAGTATAAATAATTATCCCTAAAATTCCTCACCCACTTATTTAACTTCCTACCCCAAAAAAATTCAACCATATTGATTCACTAAATTTAAATACGACAGTCTTTTCTTTAGTTTTTTCAAGAAAAAAAATGCATCTCAATAAAGAAAATTCAAAGCAATAATAATCCTTACCATTCATGGAAAGGTAAAAAAAAATTGCATATTTCCTCTCTTTCTCTTCTGTTTTATGTGGTAGACATTATCAATAATTGTACTTTATTTTGGAAGTTCTAGATGTTGAAGATGATCAATTGATTAAGTCAGGATCAAGCCATTTATGTGATAAATGTATGGAGCTGAAGAAGGAGAAACACTTTTAAGACTATATTCGATAACTATGCCAAGCATCTAATATATTTTAATATTTTTCATCTTATGTTTTATTTCAAAATCAAACTGTGTTGGATGTATTTACATATAATTTAAGATTCTTTAATTACTGCATATTTCATATTTATAAATTTTTTAATCTTATTTTTTTAATATGCAGATGAATGAAGTATAATGAAAATTTTGAATTGAAAGATTAGAAGTATTTGAATTTGAAGATGTTATATTTTTAAAAGAATAAAAATTATTATTAATTTAATTAAAACTAGAAACTCATGATTATAGACTTCTAGATAAATTCTTACTATTTCACAAATTTATCATTTCAGATGTTAACGAATATATTTAACTACATTTAATTTATATATAAATAAAGATAATAGTACTATCTCTCTATAAGTCATATAAAGGAAAGTTGACATATATATATATATATATGCTTGCAATTCATTTATTTATCCTTACTAATATTTATCAAAAAAAAAATCCAATTTAAAAAACAAATAAAACAAAATTAAAGAAGAAACAAAGAAAAGGAGATAAACTAAAAAAGGGAAGAAAATAAATGTAGGTAAAATGTAAAATAGAAAGGATAAGGATAAGAATAACAAACTGATCCTCTTTTATTTATTATTGTTAACAACAATTTTTTTTAATTGATCTTCTTCATTTATTATATTTCTCTCAACTCAAATGTATATAGATTATAAGAAAAAAAATGCATTATAATTAAGAAAATTCAAGGGTAAAATAGAATAACAAACTAATCTTCTTTTAACGATCTAATTCATATTACATGGCTTGAATTATACTTTTGTTCAAATTGAAAGAGTAGAGTGATTCTAACTCATGTGTTGTTTTGATATTGTTTGTAATTGATGACTTGCAGTAAAATCTAATAACCTATAGGTGGACTTCTTAGAATAGAGGAGTATCAATCACATTCAAAATACAATAATGAAGGAAATTATTGACGAATAAAATGGTTTGACTCAAGTTTTACATTTTCATAAGATTCTCTAAATAATATTGTAGTTGTGATATTAAATAGATACCCATTCGCTGTACTTCTTTTGATAAAATAGAGCTAATGAGTAATATTATAAAAATTAACTATAAATTGCAAAACATATACTTTATTAGATTAGTTTGTATTATATATAAAGTGAGATTAGTTTGTATTATATTAACTTATGTTGTACTTAACTAGATTTTATCATAATTGAATATTAAATTTTAAAAGTTCTGTGTATTTTCATCTATTATATACACTATTATTTTATACGTATTGAATAATGCTAAAATTATTACTAACAAATGAACGAATTCAATCAATAGAATGAAAGAGCATAAATAAATAACATTTTAAATCAAAGAAAAATGTTGAAGAGCATCACGTGAATCAACTAAAAATCTCCAAAAACAAGCAAAGATTTTACCGACATGAAATTTATTGTCATTAATGGGATCAAACTATGTTATACATATTTGGGAAAAGGGTCAAAAAGGCCCTTAAACTATGAGAAAGGAACAAAAATGCCCTTCATTTGTAGTTTGGTCCAAAAATGTCATTTCCGTCAATACGTTGGTCCAAAAATGCCCTTATTATTATTTTGGGTAAAAAATGCTCATTTTTTCAAATGAATATATTATTTTTTTTCTTTTCAACATATTCTATTTCTAATAATATTTTTTAAATTAGCAAATATTTATCTTCAATTCAAGAAAAAATTAAAAATGAAAATATTTCTTATTTTATTATAATTATATTGTATCGTTATATAAATATAAATTAATGATGGATATACTATGATCTTATATATATGACATATATTATATGTCTAAAGGGTTCATGAAGTTATTCTATTTTAATTGATAAGATGAGATTAACAAGAAAAAAATATTTTCTACATTTTTATTTTTTAAAGTGATTTTAAAAGAAAGAAAGCAAGAACATGGTTCTTATATAATAATTTAATTAAGTAAAAAATGTGTTTAAAAAGAAAAAACAATATACTTGTTCGGAAAAGGACATTTTTGACCCATTTAGTAACTATAGGGGTAATTCTGGACCAAAGTATTGACTGTAAGGGCATTTTTGAACCAAAGTATTGACGACAAGGGCATTTTTGAGCCAAACTATAAACGGATGGCATTTTTGTTCCTTTCACATAGTTTAAGGGCATTTTTGTTCCTTTCACATAGTTTAAGGGCATTTTTTACCCTTTTCCCTACATATTTATATATAAAAGTTAATTTACGTGTTAATAGTTAATACACTAATTTAAATAAAAAAATTCATGTATACAAGTGTATGAGCATAAATATAACATAATTTTTTTTTAATATAATTCGCGCATCGCGTGAGCAAATAGACTAATTTTTATAAACTGCTTAGGTAAAAATGTTCTTTTGCGGTGAGAATTAAAAGGTTGACCTTTATTCTAATTTTACTATACAGACATTTTAAGTTCATTTTTGTACATATTATAGGTATGTAGTTCGATTTGGTTTCGTCAGCGACATTCTTCCTTCTATTTATCAACTATTAATAATTGAATCATGAAACTTTCTCTTCACACCTAACTTGAGAGGGGTGTAATAGCGCATGACAACTACTAGTATACTATTGTTGTTATATTTTAATAGTACTTGATGTTAGATTGAGATTATTATTTTTAGCAACTTTCACATATAGCAAATATAAAAATTATATTTGTATGTTATAGCTATAGTTTGCATAATTGTACTCCATATCAAATTTTATGTTTGCTATGGAGCTTTTGATTTGTATAATTCGCTAGATACATCCAATTTTATACAAATTGCCCAGTTTTGTATAAATTCATTTATACATTATAATTTGTATAATAAGATATGTATTTGTATAATTATAAGTGTATAGAAAAAAATATATGTAATTGTATTTGTATATACACTTTTCTCTCGCTTTATACAAACACAAACGCATTTTATACCGAAATGTATAAAATGGCTAATTGTATACCGAAAATGGCTAATTGTATACCGAATCAGATGACAAAAAATGGGATATTTGCTGCGAATTACAAATAAAATAAACTATGGTTATAGCATTTAATTTGAATTAATAATTTGCTATTTAATTGAATTATTACTTTTTTTAGGTTTTGATTTTGTATTAGCTATATTTTATGATTCTGTTTGTTCGTTTTCTGTACTGGTTGTGTGTTCTTACATCCTACTAGCTAGTTTAGGATAATTGATTTATTTTATTTGTACATGAACTTTAGTAGAGGCTTGTCAAATTATTATTTTTTGGCATTATACTTAAACTATAATTATAAGGGATTGCTTGATATGAGTAATAAGGAATAATAATCTCCTATTTTTGTTTAGGAGTATTAGTTAGTTTTAGAATTATTTATCCCATCAACCTATATGTGTATATATGGAATAACTAATCTCATGAGATATCTTAATTCATTGAATAATGGAATGAATGAGTCTTTTCTCAAACGAAAATGATATAGACAAGCTAAACTTTTAACGAATGGCGTAAATGAGTTTTTCCCCTTTTCTTTTAGGCAAGTGGAAGCAGAAGAAAATAAAAAAATGAAATTTTAAGTGGATATTTTCCAACTATTAACATAATCATCTACAGTGTTTTTTTTTTTTGTTAAATTGTCTCTTTCTTTTTGCTTGTTAATATCCAATACATATTTTACCACAATTTTACATTTTGAAAAAATAAATTATCTAGATGCAATGGTTATGTGTTCAAATTGTGTACAACTGCACTATCTTTAGCCAAAATAATATGGTACCAACTATGTATTTATTTATTTGTTCTTTAAATTAAATGCAATACCTCTTTAATTCAATTGTGTATTCATTTATTTCTACTTTAGACGTTGTACTTATTTCTTTCAATTGTGCTGCTTCGTTTTTTCAGACCAAGTTTGTAAATAAGAACTCCGTCATTTTTAGCTAAAGAATTTTTTTAAGCCTAAATACTGAAGTTGTTTTACAAATTTGACCCAAAATTGATGATCTAATAAATTAATGAATTTAAAAAAAATAAAAATGCTACGTGACAGTGGATGAGATCGTCCAAGGGATAAACGCTACAAATAATCAAGTGTGGGGAATAGGGGTGTCAAATGGACAGGTTTGGTTGAAATTGGAGATTAAAATGGGTTGAAATAGAAATCGGGTTGAGTCTTGACCCGCCCAAGTTTACTTTGGGCTCAAATGGATTGGGTTCAAATGGGCTAAAAAATGAATTGGGTCTTGACCCGCCCAATTTGACCCGATTAATCTCAATAATTTTAATATAGTGATATTTAACTTTTATAATCACAATTCAAATTTCAACTCAAGATTATTATTTTTAAAAGTAACAAATGGATAGATAAATCCTAAAAGATATTAAATAGATAATAATTCATACATTTAATATAGGAACATATCTTAGTAAAGAGTTTTAAAACGGGTTGAAATTGAAGATTGAATTAGGCTCAATTGAGGATTCTCTTAAAATGGATAAGGCTTGAATGGATTGAAATTGAACCCAATTCAAATTATTTTAAGCCCAACCCTTAAAATTCTGAACGGGTTGGGCAGGTTACCTATGTTTGGGTTATTTTTGACACCCTAGTGGGGATTAATTGGAATAACGAATAAATAGTTTCAAGTTGGGAGATATTTAGGTATTCTGCCAATAATAAATACTCACTTAGCTTGCTAATCTTGTGAGAAACACAATTACTAGACAAGACTTTTAAAGAACAAAACATTTTCCAATAAAAATAATACACAATTATCCTCTTTAAGCCGTAAACATTTCAAGGTCAAATGGAAATAATAGACAAACATCAAGACGCCAAAATACTAAACATCCAATCATGATAGACCTTTCTACAATTGTTATATATTAAAAACAAAACAAAAAAGAGTTAAAGATAACATAATAGTTCTGCATGCTACTATGCACGCAGACCATGAAAGAACAAAATAACATTAAAGATGCTGGCTTTTAACTTTGAAGTAAAATTAGAGGAAAGCTGTCCCAACACAAACAACCGCAGTAAAATTACACATTCACAATAGACACAAAAATTTGTTTCTACCTCCACCTCTGCCCCCAACAAATATAGGACCAGAACGAAACCATTAACACCAACGCAGCGAGAGCCAAATATACTCTGGTAATATTGGCAAAAGAGGGGAAGTGGAGAGAAATGAGAAGAGCAAACAAAAGACAATGCCTTGACACACAGCAGCCTGATATCAGATTAGACAGAAAAATGGCTTTCGGCAAGGTTCCCATGAATATGTTACACACAAGGATAAGGTGAAGTCCTTCAACTTCAACAACCTGCTTAAGAAAGCTTCTCAAGATAAGGAAGAAGTTTGATCAGGTAATTTGCTGTCTATTATCGGTCTTTTGCATAGCTGAAAATTTTCCCAGAAATATCAGATTTCAATTTCCATGTAAATGAGACAATATCTTCAAGTACATGATCTATTTCTTCCTCTCTTTTTTCATATATGAAAAACAAAGTAAAGGCACCTGGGAGTCCTGCAATTGAAAAAAGATGGTCAGAGCACCCAAATATGGGATTGAACTTGCATAACTCGAGCTGCCATTTGAATAATTTAATTTTGGATGCAGATGAGTTGTTACCATGTAAGCTCAAGGATAAATGTGCTATTTCAGTGTTAGTAGGTAGGTAAGAGAGCACTTACCTATGGCAAACAAACTCTGCAGAGAAATTGTTCCAAGGATACTTAGAATCAATAGAGAGAGAGCCACCTGTTTCATCACCCAAATGAAAGATTTCACAAACTAATAGATGGAAGTTCCAGTAACAGTAAGGTGCATATATAATTACTCATTTTGGCAAACAGAAGCAAGATGGCCTAGAAAGTCCTATCCCTTTTGCATTCAATGTCTTGTCAGGATTTTTCAAATTCAGTGAAACAAAAAAATGCTCATTCTACATGTTTTCACGTTGTTGGGGTTTCCTGAATAAGTAAATGTAAATTATTGTTACAGTGGCACTCGAGGGGAATTCGGAAAATCCCAACTAAAATACAGCACCGAAAACATAACAAACCAGTGCTCCTTGTCACTTTCGAAAATGAGACAATGAAAAAGAAACTTAAATGATCCCAAAATAAAAAACAGATTCCCGGTCTCCTAAATATGCAACTTGAAGAAGAAACCTCATCTATTTGAACAGAAACGTACACTCCCCCACCCCCACCCCCACCCCCACAAAAAAAAAAGGAACAAGTACCAGCAATCGATTGCTGTTATAACCCTCCCACAATTTACACATAAATTCAATCTAAAGAACATGTTTTTATGAAGATACACACAGATCCTTACACAAAGAACAGTTGTTTTATGAAGATACACATCCAAAGATCATTCAAACATCGCAGAACAGAACAATCTTCCAACTTAACAGGATGCCTCCCCCATCTCACATATGCAGCATCAAGCTAAACTACCCATCAACTCTCCACAATTCTCTCACCAATTATTGTGAGATATTACTTCCCTAAGCACACAATCCCCCTTTTATAGCGCCTTAATGGCATCTGCACCTTTCATTTTCTATGAATGTTAAAGTTCCATAACCTTGCATACAGAGTAGTTGAAAGTCAAATATTTTTTAGAACCTGCTCTTTTCTTTTGCTTTCGGCCCCATAGAGTCATAATTCAAGAAGGAACTTAAAATTCACATCCCTCTTAACTCTACATTATCATGAAGATGTTACCGTGACAGTCAATCTTCTGACCCTTCACCATTTGTCTTCAATTCTTTCTTAATTTTCAGAACCTTCAAGACGAACTCTCAGGTGGTGAGTCATCATCAAGATACATTTTTTTGAACCAATCGGATACCTCCATGGGGACTAATGCTCCAGCTTCCTCCTGTCTTACTTATACCATGGGCGAAACAACTCATGAGTAACTATTGCTTTGTTTTCTAGTGCCAAAGGATGTCTCTAGTCCATAGAATAGGGCTTTGTTCATTGCTAAATAGGCTACTTGTATTGTCATTGTTATCTTATCAATGTTGTTGAACACTTTTCAAGTTTTAACAAATTGTGATGTAAAGTTTTTAGGTGATTTTACGATTCCAGATGGACCAAACTGCACAGGTGTCCACGATCCTGTGCACCCTTTTTCTACCTTCAATTGAACTTCTTGCTGTAATAATTACCGATTCCCCCCTATGTGTCCAGCTACTAAGACTGTCATGTGTTCCAGAAAAAGAAAGCATAATATCCATACGTATCAAAAGAAAACAAAGATTGCATAACCAATTTATAGCCAGCCAAATATTAGTGAAACATTGCATCACTTTTGGTACTAAATAATACCCCCTCTTTTGACCTACCTTCCTTTTTAATCCGTTTCAAAAAGGATGACCCTTTCTTTTTTTAGCAACTCTTTAATTTCAACTTTCCACATGGCATATCTAAAATCACAAGATTCAACAGTCTTCTTTACTTTCTTAAACTCCATGTCAAGTCGGATGGAGTAGATATTTTGATCAAAGTTTATCGCTTAAAAGAAACAGATTGAAGCGCCTACACATTTTGTGTTTTTATGTAACTAGGAAGATGTCAATGGCGTAAGGATGAATTACTTTATAAAGCCAATATAGCACTGACTTGGTGCACTAATTAAAAAAAATTATATTGCATATGTTGGCAATTACCTTAAGGAAGAACATGCAATCAGCCCCTTTACAAAGAGATTTTAAGCCCTTCACTGCAGAATTCCACCCTGAGACCACTGACAGAGCAACTTGGTGCGACGTCTCTTCCGATACATGGAAGCATGATACAGGAACTTTGTCAAACTTATAACCCAATCTGTACCAGGAAAAAAAAAGGCACATATCGTCACTCCTTAAACTGACTCAATGCCAGCTCCCTGGCTATTCCACTTGAAGTACATATGCAATAGACTGCACCTTTATCAACATGTATATATCAGAATTGACCATTAACATAATGCTGAATAATTTCTAAAAGCCAGCTAGAAATCAACTGAACATATAAACTTTCCTAAATCTAGAACTAAATGATCAATAATTCACACTAAGAAAATGTATAATTATTAAAAGAATTGTGGCTATAGGAAAAAGGCATCGAGTTAACAATCGTCATTAGTCAAGAGTAAAGACAGGAAGAGAAAGGGGAAAATGTTCGTTTTGCAAGCAAAAGTACAAAAGAATATTTCTCACAAACTTGCAGACTTAGTTGATAGTTAACACTTCCAGTAGTACCATGGTAGTTGTTGGTTTTCTAAAAGATGGTGCAGCAAAAATAGTTTGATGAATGATTAAAACTGTCTCAAAAATTTCATTAAGCATGGAGGGCTTTAAATAGACAACTTGAAAACATAATCGACAGAAATTAAACACAACAAAAACTCAAGAAAACTAAAATATCTCAACAAACTAAACAAAATCTACTAGAAATTTAAAATTCAAAAAAGTAGATTCATCCTAAATCTAATCAACTTATTATGCAAAAGATCAATTTATAAAATGTTGATCCTCAAATTCTGCTTCTACTGTTTGTTCTTGAGGATCGTTTTGAGTCTTTGAACCTACAGACTTTTATAACATTGCTCTTTCTTCTTCTTTTGGTTTTGTGCAAAAAGAGGAACCCTCAATAACCTTGTCCTGTTTAAAAGCTCTTTAATATGGACATTTGTAGGATTTGCAAAAACTTGTTGATAGTTTTCACCGGAGAAAGAAAATTTATGGGGCAGGCAAAAGAGACTGTTGCTTGCCATGTTTGAAAAATAGGTTAAAAATTGGTATTGGTTAAAAAGGGTTTGAAAAGTTAAAAGGGCTTTTCTTAAAAAAAATGGTTCCTTAGATGAAACCAATCTAAAGCTCTGATACCCCACTGTTGATTTGTTAAAAGATGGTGTAGCTAAAATGGTTTAAAGTGTGATTAAAAATGTCTCTCGGTAATTTTATCAAGCATTGAGGGTTTTAAATAGCCAACTTAGAAACATAATCTGCAGAAATTATGCTTAACAAAATTTCAAAAAAAAAACTAGAATATCTCAACAAACTACACAAAATCTACTAGAAAATTAAAATTCAAAAAGGTAGATTCATGATTCATCCTAACCCTAAGCAACTTATTATGCAAAAATATTAAGCAGTAACTGAAACAAAGTTTCAACAATAACATGATACCAATATATATAGATGCCTGCTGCACAGACAAACACAAGGACGGACAGAAAGAGCGAGAGAGTACAGATGAATACATTCTCTGAGGAAGTCTCCCGTGGATGAACAAGAAAATCGATGCCACCAACAGAATCGTTGATATAGAGGTTATTATGGTGAAGCCAGAAGCTATGAAATTGAAATAAATTGCAGCTAGAACTAATGCTGCTGTTAGTGTCTGTTTCTTATTCCTCCAAAGAAGTGTGTCAGCAACTGCAAAATACAGTCACACAGATTGAGTCAGAATTTTCGTTTTTTCTCTTAAAATAGAATACAAGTCTTTGACATTCACAGTTTATCACATTAAACACACAAAATCTACTACAAACATGCAATATAACTAAGAAGTGTCAAAATGTTGAAATTGTGCTCAGTATGCAGATGAATAAGTGAAGAGTATTGATCCAGGTCTCCCAGATAATACTGGACAAACAGCCAAAACAAGGGGGAAGCCAGTTTGAGATTGCACAGTAAGCTTGCATTTGGACGTGCAATTCCATATCGTGATTTGATTTGAAACTATGATTTCAAATCCACATTTGGATATGTGATCTGAAATCATGGTTTCATATCCCAAATTCTCCAAAAAGTATGTGAGATTCCAAATCATGATTACTCATACTCGACGTGAGGAGATTGTTAGTACCACAGGGAAGGATTACATTAAAGAGTAACTAGTTACTACTATTGTTGACTAGTGGATCTTTATAAAATTATGTGTATTTGGGAAGTTGGTAACCGCAAACATTTATTTATAAAAGGAACATGAAGATGTATGATTTATCAATGTGGTGCCTTAGGATATTCTTGTTTATAAACTATGGTTTGCTAATTTGGTAAGACTATTATAAAAATAAGGAAAATTTTGATAGTTTTCACAATTTATGGGGTTTTCATGTTTATGAGAAAAAATACAACTTATAAAGCCAAATTGCATGTCCAAACAAAACTTCAGCTTCAAATCATGATTCCATATCGCATGTCCAAACGTGCCCTAATACCTCCCACATGTAAAGTTTGTACTTTATTCATAGTAGAGAACTAAGCAATTGCCTTCAGACGCTTAGTTTGTAAGCCTCAGTTTCAGATTGATGACCAATTCAAATTCAACTCCCAACTGATCATTCACCACAGAAACAGAGATCAACTTGATGCTGACAGAGGAGAAACCACTTCATGGGCTTAAAATTTTACAAAATTGTGTGCACTGCTATGGTCAGCATCGGAGCTGAAAAGCTTTTTTAAAATTATTCCACAAGAAGGCAAAAAGAGAGATGGTGGTAATACAAACATTTCTCTCTCCACCATCCACTAACTACTGGTTCTGGATGTCTTTCTGTTCATTCTTCAAACACGGTAAATAAGTGTGATAATGTAATAAGGCAAGACGCATACTCCTCGTACATTTAATTTGACATATAACAATGTACAATAGGGGACCAGTTCAAGGTTGTGATTACTCTGACAAATTTAATCAGTGCATTGACTCAGACAAGAAATTTGATCTGTGCATTTACTCAGACAAATCACATTCAATTTCTTGACCTGAATGAGATGTTCTACAAGAAAAATACTATGTAATAAATTTGGGAAGGCCTATCCTAAGCAGGATCCCATAGATAGATGCAATACATTGGATATAGAATAAAATAATCCATCAGAGAAGTGAGATAATTGTTAAATTTCAGATGGGGGAGACAAGAGGATCAAGTTATGAGAAAGAGGTCAAATGCATACCTCTCCCACTTCCGAGAAATAGAGAAGCTTTAGAAGGGCCTTCCTTTTTTAGCCTCTGTTCAGCTCTCAAATGCGGATATGATTCAATTGTCCTCCTTAGACCCTCCTAAAGAATTAGAATTGCATCAGCACTGGGTACATAATTAGAACAAAAGCCAAGGAAACTTTGGGAAAATGAATAATCATTTGTAGTGATGTTATGAAACGAGGGCATACAACAAAATTCTTAACACTTAAAATCTAGGTATAAATATAATATAATTCCATAATTCCGTTCATAGTGGAAGTTCAGACTGATGCATCTGTGAAGCAATAAGTATCTATAGAAAGTTCAAACTCAGAGCACCAAAAGTCCAAGAATATGGTTTAGCTGAAAACACTGACCACATAAGAAATGAGAGCATCCATTAAGAAGTTAATAAGGACTATTCAATGTAGAAGATTATGAGTAGAATACCTTAAGAGGTTGTTTGGAGGGATAACTTTGTTTATCCCATCCCCCATACCAAACAACCCCTAACACTTCAGAGAGTGAGAGACAGATACAGCATGGCATTTATGGTTTATATGTGGAATTACCAGACCCAATAGATCAATTTCAAGGTAAGTGTGAAAACTATGGTTTATATGTGGAATTACCAAACCCAATAGATCAATTTCAAGGAAAGTACGGGAACCTGAAGTGGGACAATTGGTGTGTAGCCAAGGCGATCATTTGCTTTCGAACAACTAAATGTTCTGCTACGAGATAGGAGTCTGATTCTTGACGGGGTCAACTGAGGGACCGTCATTCCATATGCCGCCAACAGCTTATAAGTTAACTCCACCAAATGTGCAATTGGCATCATAACAGAAGCAGGAATTTTAATTCTTGGCCTGCATACTATGAACAATCAGAAATAAAGATATACATCGCAAGAAATGAGGTAAACGAAAAGCAGAAAAGACCAATGGTATCTACTAGAGTGTGAAGCAAACAAAAACTGCCTAGAAATAAGTTACCAGTTTCAAAACAAAAAAACTGCCTAGAAATAACAGTGAAGCCATAGTTCCTTTTCATGAATGCACAAGATAAAATCAGGTCTGTTATTCAATTGCATCTGCAAATGTCAATGGGCATCATAGACAGCTTCAGTTGGCTAGGAATTACAGTGAGTTGGTTTTATAACAGATAACCAAGAAAATACACACACACACACACACTCTCTCTCTCATATTCAAACATGCTGACAAATGTTGAGTAATCTGACCAAATAGAAAAAAGAAACCAAAAATAAAAAGCAAATCTGAACCTGTCAAAACCCATTTAACTTGATACGTTACATATATCTTCATCATTTTCATAAGCAACTCAGTATTTAGAGCCAAATCACACAGTGCCACTTGGTCCTTACACAAAATAGAGATGATAATGATTGATAACCAATCTCAAAGCTACAACTAGCTCAACCATCTAAACAGCATAAGTGAAAGAATAATGCTGAATTCAATAGAAACTTCCAAGACTGGGAACTACAACACATTCTCAGCCTACTGGAGAGACTAGGAGTTGTCCAGATCAATGATCGAACCTGACAGACTCATTTGGGGGGATAAAGCAGTTGGTAAATATTCTGTGAAGGCAGCATACTATTCACTATGTGCTCAAAATGAAATGCTAGTTAATTGGCCATGGA